>JALPQI010003004.1:0-78900 GCA_025490895.1 Thaumatotibia leucotreta
TGACAGAAAATAGATAAATTAATCACTCGCTACATCTATAAACAACTCTTTTCTTGGTAAATGTTGTGTCAACAGTACGTTCGAATCCCTTTCTGATTCCGGTTTGATAATATAAATATACTATACGCATATATACGTAATATTAGTCGTGGTTAGATCCCATTTTGAAATAACGTTAGAAAGTTCTCGACTGTCACACTAGCAGAATGTATGCAAAAAAATAAACAAAATATAACATAACCCAAATTACTAATATAGCAAAAGAGTCCTGTTTAAATAAATTAGTGTTTCAGGATTAGGAACAAATAAATAACTACACAAAAGTTTATTAAGTTTTATTTACACGCACGGCCAACAATTTATTTAAATATCCTCTGAACATATTATTCACGTAAAATGTGTCATTATCTACAGAAATAGACCACATGCTAGTCTGGCTCGTAAATAAATTATCTTCAATATTTAAAACTGCAACGATGGCATTAGGGTTCTTTATGTTCAATGATTTTAATATATTCTGAGCTCTTAACAAAATAGAATCATAGTTATGTTTTTCAAAATCAGCAGTCCAAGACACACATTGTGATAACGAAGATATACCATTCAGGCCATGTATGGTATTCTTTGCAGTTAAAGCTTTATAATAATGATTTTCGGGTCTGAACATTCTTGTTTCGGTAGTGTTCACAGTGTACTCAAATTCCTGTATGAAATTGATTTCGTCATTTCCACTATCCATCTCAGCGTAATCAGGGATGTCGTCTATATCTTCGACTGATGATTCGTCGTCGCAAAATGGCTCTTTCGAACCGAATACGTCTGTTAGAAACAAATGTGTGAAGAATGGTTAGTTAGATCCCGATAACAAATGACTTACCGAGTTTCCTAGCGAGACCTGGGTGACAAAAATGACGATGATTTTAATGGGGTTGACTAATATGTGGCCGAAGATTTTATGGCATATTATCATCGGAGGTAAAACACCTCCGAATCTAACGACATCACACGAAGTCAGGCGTCTTGCGCTAGAATTTATGCTTTTCCCCTTGTAATCAAGTATATGCGTCAAAATTCTTTTCGTTGTCTTGTTTCATACCACTCTGTCACGCTTTTAGTTGCACTTGTATTTTTTTTACGCTAGATTTTAATCCATACATTAGAAATTTAAAACAAAGCATCATGTCATACAAAAATCACCACTGCGTCAAGTCTTTGGGGACACAAAATAAGACAACGAACAGAATTTTGACCCATATGTCAGTGTTCGATTGAAGAGAACCTCGATTCTCGCTCGGCTCTATTGCTTTCTGAAGTTCAGCGGCCCTACCGCGAAGAACGAAATTCGTAAATTTCGAGGATTAGTCTCTCTCATTTTAATGATCGTTTGAGTGACAGAGAAAAATACTCGAAATTTAAGAATTTCGATTCCGCGATAGTAGGCCAGATGCTTGAGACTTGAAGGGTTAATCTGTATATCTGTAAGCACTCGATATCAGCGTCAACAGTCTGGGTCACTGACCTCGCCAGCCAGTCTCGCACTGGCAGCGGCCGGTCACGTGGTGGCAGCCGCGCGCGTTGTCGCCGCAGTTGCAGGGCGAGCGGCAGTCCTGCCCGAAGTACGAGGGCGGGCAGGGCAGCTCGCAGCGGGAGCCTGTGTAACCGGGGCCGCATTCGCCTGTGAGTGTACAATGTTCAGTCAACAGTCTGGGTCACTGACCTCGCCAGCCAGTCTCGCACAGGCAGCGGCCGGTCACGTGGTGGCAGCCGCGCGCGTTGTCGCCGCAGTTGCAGGGCGAGCGGCAGTCCTGCCCGAAGTATGCGGGCGGGCAGGGCAGCTCGCAGCGGGAGCCTGTGTAACCCGGGGCAGCATTCGCCTGTGAGTGTACAATGTTCAGTCAACAGTCCGGGTCACTGACCTCGCCAGCCAGTCTCGCACAGGCAGCGGCCGGTCACGTGGTGGCAGCCGCGCGCGTTGTCGCCGCAGTTGCAGGGCGAGCGGCAGTCCTGCCCGAAGTACGCGGGCGGGCAGGGCAGCTCGCAGCGGGAGCCTGTGTAACCGGGGCCGCAGATGCATTCGCCTGTGGATAATCACATGTGGATAACACACCGTAAAACAGTGTGATGGGCATTTTCGCGAGAAGAGATCCAAAAAAAATTTTTTTTAAGGTAGATAAATTTAATGTTTTTCCTACTCAGAATAACGAGTTCTTTCAATCTAGGAGAAAAAAAATATAAGAAAAAAATGGTCCCACATTTTTCGTACGTTTTACTTGCTCTCCACTTTGTAACCGCTGTACAAAGTGTTTGAAAAACGGTTACGTAATAGAAACAAAAAGTTGGGACACTTTTTTTCTTCTAGTAGGATCGAAAGAGCTCGTGATTTTGAGCAGGAAAAACATAAAAATTACCTGTTTCAGAAAAATAAGTTTTTGTATCTCTTCTCGCGAAAATGCCCTGCTACAGAAAAATAAGTTTTTGTATCTCTTCTCGCGAAAATACCCTGCTACGCTAAACAGCCACACCGTGTACCTGGGAAGATGCTCCGATACCGACAGATGCTATTCAAAATAAGTCAAGCGTACACCTACGATAAACCTAATATTGTAAAGTAATGGTAAAAACAAATCTAATAAAAACATATATTACTTATTCACTGAAGTTCCTGTCTACAATCTGCTACCCTATCCTATTTTCTGATTCCTTTCTTTAAAATAAACTTAATTTATTCCCACTCAGTTATGCAAGCTGTAAGAAAACTTCACAAAACTGCCTCCAAAGCATGTCCTACGAAGACAGATAAATTACTGATAGAAATACAATAATATGCCCTGATCGAAATGTTTATTTTTTATACGAAATTCAAGCGGATTGGCACCGGTCAACAGATAAGGGAAAAATATGTCATCAAGTGAAGGTAGTTCGTAAAATCGCACCTCTAGGTGTTGATATATTTTCTTGCCAGTATGCCTGCGACTACGGGTGTAACGTCATGTCCAAAATTTCAGGAAAATATTATACGTAAGTTTACTTGATAAAATAAAATATGTTACATCAGCAGCAGGTAAAATCTTTTCTTTCGTCTATATCTTCTATATGCTATATCTCCACAAAATTATTGAAATTGAATGTAATTTGTAAAGAAAAGTAATAACGTAGCTATTCCTACTTACCGTTCACAGGATTGCAGGGCGCATTGTTCTCACAAGTACAAACTTGTCGGCAATTCAGTCCGTAGGTTTTGCCGTCGCACGGACGGTCGCATCTAATTCCGTCGTATCTGAAACAAATATAAACACCCATTAGTATATCATAAATATTTTATGGGATATTAAATTAAGTAAAATGGTTCGAGAAAATATTAAAATACCTTGAAAAATAAAGACGAATATTAGAATAAAGGCCCAATTGTAAAGAAATAGAGTAGACGGATATTACATTGTAGAACGGGTTAGTCGCTTGGTAAGATCCTATCAGTGAATCGGTATAAAGTACTACCAAGTGTGCGATTTGCGGATTAGAAAACGTCAAAATTTATCGAAGATTGAAAATGTAACGAGATTCGCTACGCACAATTTGAAGAGCGACAAACCATGACAAAATACGGTTGTGTCACGGGATCTTGGACCTTAACGATTGACTCGTACTGGCCGGTTTTATTAAGATCAACTTGTGTTGATACAAGCCATGCCACGGGATCTTGAGCCTTAACTCTATGGGATAGAGACTCGCCCTTTGCTAAACCCACACTTTTAAGAATCGTCAGCTAACTTAAGCACTCTAAGCAGGTCATTGCTGTGTTTGCTGACTTATCATTTATTTAGTATATAAGATTGTAATTATGTCAAATTAAGACACTTTTATTTTACCTGTAAAATATTACGCTGTCTGTTCAATAAGTAATTATTTTTAAATAAATCTCTCGTACGAGTCGCATATTTAGCTCAGCCATCTAAAGGGTTCTATCGGTGATATAACAGTTCATTTTACGTTTCAACGGGACATCCAACCGCACAAATTAAAGTTCAGCAACGACTGACAAGACAAGCAACGACACAGTTCAAGGCAATAGTCATCCTACAGGAGCAAATGCAAGTAACCACGGATCTGTGAGTAAATCTGTTCACTTTCCTTTGCGTTTTCCTTTATTTGTCCACTCTTGTAATACATTTACGTGTATCATATTCCGCGTAGACACTATTGTGTAGGTCAATATTCCGTCACAATATATTTTAATTACAGCAGCAATTTATATACGCTAAAATGGACAACGTTCAACATGTATCCGCAGAAATGATCACGTTTATTCCCGTATTTTCTGGTAACGCCAGGAAGTTACGGACTTTTATCAAAAATTGCGAATACATATTAACCAATTACAAAGGGGATGGCAGTAAAGCACAGATGACTTATCTGTTTCATCTAATTACAAGTAGATTAGAACGGGAAGCTGCAGACCTAGTTGACTCCCAAGAACACATAGAGGACTGGGATCAACTAAAGGAATTATTGTTTCTACATTTTGGTGACCATAGAACGGAGGCTTGTCTAGCAAAAGAACTAGAAAGCATTAGAATAAACAAGGGAGAAAGCTATGAAGATCTTTTCAAAAGGATACGACAAACTAGAAACGACCTTATTGCCAAAGTGACTGAAACCAGTATTGATCCTCACGTTCGATTATCAAAGCGTAGCATTTACGACCATAGTGCATTCCAAGTGTTTCTGTACAATTTACCTATTCATTTAAGCAGGTGGGTGCGTATGCGAGATGTTACAACTCTGGAAAATGCTCTAGAGATCGTGTTAGAAGATCAACATTTTCAATCTGCATACGCAAGAAATTCAGCACCAATTAATAGCAATTCAAGACAAAGGTCGGGTGATAATTATAGCAGTCGCAACTACAATACTCCCAGGCAAAACAAATCACATATGCAACCTTATGGTTCCGGTAACGGTACAACTTATAATCATCCTTCCTTTTCTAATAATTAGACGCAATGTAGAAATTCTAGAACGTTACATAATCTTCGTAATGAATGTAATGTTTATCGCGGACAACAGGGCAGTAACCCGCGATCGAGTCAGCAATAAGCGAGCAATGCACATTGCACCTAGCAGAGCAATGCGACACCAGTATCGGGTTCTAATACCGGCGTCACCTTACTGTAGGTTCATATAAAGTTCATTACTCTGAAAATGAGCAGGTCTATATTGATAATAGCTGCTGAGCGAAACTGGGCCTTTTTCAGAAGAACCATTTTTTTTCATGGCGGCTTTAAGTAATGACAATCGATAATATTAAACTATAATAAGGGTGCGGCTCCACTGAGGCGGAGAGGAGCGGAGATGTGCAAAATTGGCCAATGAGACCGCATGACAGTTATTTCGAATTTTGAATTTGAAGAATGTAATTGGTCAATTTTGCACATCTCCGCTCCTCTCCACCTCAGTGGAGCCGCACCCTCAGGATAAAATCTATGGCTCTAATGCAAAAGTGTTTAATTCGCCGGCCTATTTGGAAAGTTTTCTGTATACCTATGCACTTGTAGTGCATTCTATTTCAAGAAGATTATATTTATACAAAAACATAGCACCATAATACAATAAAAAAAATCACAAGTTTCAACGAACTGAACCCTTTTTCACTAGTGCTACATACATTTAGCCTATATTCAATCAAATTAGAACACAATATTTTAGTTAAATCGTTCGTAAATAAGTATTTATTGGCACTTGTTTTAGACATACTAATAATCAACAAGAACACGTATATGTATTACAAGATTATCCCTGTCCAAAATGTAACCCTTTCAAAAATATTACCCTCATAATCGTTCCACAATCCATATCTGGTGAATAGATTGAAGTACAAGTCTCTATGAAGTCCCAGCGAACAGATCGAGTAAGATAGATTCCTGTGGAGTGAAGACGCCGTAGAACAGTATCCGGACACTGTATAATAAAAAGTACTAACGAACAACACACACATGACACATGAAGCAGGATTCCCACCGAAAGTTCAGCCACTTGGTGATCGCTCAGTTACCCTGGTTTATCTTATCTCACTCACACAAGCATGGGGCGCAAGCCTACACGAGCTTAGATCCAATCACACATTTTTCATGATATAGCTATGAAACAATTACATTGCCTGTCATCAGAACCAAGTGCAAACAAAGTGACAAAGTGAAAGAATATCAAGAACTTTCGAAGATGCAAGATCGTTACAGAAACGCTGCCACAACATAAAAAGGAACTAGGCAGCTAAATAGTAACCCCGAGCCTATGCTGCGAAAATCAGATGCCAACCGCAATCATTAAGTCACCCATAAATCATCAGCCTATAGTCCACTGCTGGACAACGGCCTCACCTTAGCCTATGCGTATGGACGCATTAGGAGGTAAATGCCCATAATCGCAAAGCGGGTTGGCGATCCGAGTAGTGTGTCCACTATGATTCATGATGCTGCTGCCCATCATCAATCCTCTATAAAAGAATATTTATTGACACGTCAATCCTTTAGTTGACTCTTACGACACTCACGCAAAGATTTGGGGTGGTGACAAATGTATTCTTATTGCTATAAATAAATATGACTTGCCAGAACTACCAGAACTTACGAAGATGGACACTGCATCCAATCAGAAGGCTTGGACTTCAACGGAGTAAAGGACACAGGACCTGAAGAGTGCTCGTGGCATAAATACCACCACCAACCAGATAATTTTAGTTATTTCTTCAGAAACAGAATCAGTTTTTGTCAGGCACTTTAATTCTTTATATAGCTGTGTTAATTTTAATTTATAATTGGTATCATTAACATTGGATAAAATAGGTTTTTCACGAAATTCTTTAAAGATTTCATTATCATCCTCATATAATTCGTCAGTTAAACAGGTCATTGCCAAGTCTACTGACTTATCATGTATTTAGTCTATAACCCCCTTATTCGTAAACGTCTGCTAACTTAACAAGCCGCTAATAATTGTTTGTCCCTTTTGCCGTTATGGACACATTGTTAAGACCGAAAGGGACAAACAATTATTAGCGGCTTGTTAAGTAAGCAGACGTTTATGAATAAGGGGGTTAGAAATGCAATTAAGTAAAATTAAGACCCTTGTTTTATCTGTAAACTGTTAAAACTGTCCCTTTATTAATAAATTTTTGTTTTTAATCCAATCTCTCGTACACTTATTTCACTCACACTAGCCGATTTCGCGTTATTATAGTAACTATATACCAGACCATGAATCTTAACTCTATGGGACAGAGACCCGAGCGGGTACAACCACACGGTCTCATACAAGCAGCTATCTGATAGCGACTGTACAGCTCGCTTTGATTCTAATTTCTATGCTCATAGAGACTCGACCGGGCGCAAAACCAGCGGCCTCGCTGAGTCCTAATCCATTTTGCTGCACAAACATGTATTTTGTTATTATCTATATATTACCTATGTTTATTTACGTATACAGTGTGTGGTCTTTAACACGGGAGAAAAATGAAATGAGTGACTCCTTAGACTATCAGCAATAATCCTGTAAAGGTCCCGGTGTTTCAAAGTGGTTAAGTTCGGAGATATTGTCATTCAAAGCTATGGACCTTTAGTACTGGATCTTGGCATCACGATGTCGTAGCGTGTCAGTCGCAAGACATCTTGATAGTATACCAGGTAGGAAGTCATAACAATAATTTTGTTTGCATTTTTACACTAATTTGATACGGTTTTTAAAAAAAAAATTGTACATTTTTCAATGATTCAAAAATGATAAGTTATTGATAACTTTTAATTCAAGTAAATGAACCCATAATAATGAAAAATACATGAACAAAAAATTACAAAAAAAATATATTTTTTTTAATTACAATATGTGGAAATGATTGTTGATCAGCTTATTAATGCACCGTTTAAATTTTCACCCCGGTTGTAGGCCACACACTGTATATGTTTGTGTAAGTGAATAAATTTCTTTTTATTTTTTTATCTTTTTATTTATTCAAAATCGCACTGGTCGATTTCGCATCATTCCAGTAACAATGCCACGCGATCTTGAACCTTATTCCAACGGGATACTCACCCAGGCGGGCACTCGCACTGGCCAGTCTCGTGGGAGCAGGTCGCGTTGTTGGCGCAGTCGCACGTGTCGCGACAGTTGTCACCGTAGTGGGGGAACTTGCAGAGCTACAACCGCTAAGCCACAGGATTTTGAATCTTAACTCAATGAGATAGAAGCTAACCCGATCGCACACTCAAATTTGCCGAGCACGGCAGCTCGCGTTAATATAGTCGACGTGTCACGCGATCTTGAACCTTATTCCAACGGGATACTCACCCAGGCGGGCACTCGCACTGGCCCGTCTCGTGGGAGCAGGTGGCGTTGTTGGCGCAGTCGCACGTGTCGCGACAGTTGTCGCCGTAGTGGGGGAACTTGCAGAGCTCCTGTCACGGGATCTTGAACCTTATTTCTATGGATTAGAGGATAACCCGGGCGCACAATAACATTGGCCGGGCGCGGCAGCTCGCGTTGATATAGTCAACGTGTCACGGGATCTTGAACCTTAATTCAATGCGATAGAGGATAACCCAGTCGCACATTCACATTGGCCGGGCGCGGCAGCTCGCTTCGATGTGTCACGCGATCTTGAACCTTATTCCAACGGGATACTCACCCAGGCGGACACTCGCACTGGCCCGTCTCGTGGGAACAGGTAGCGTTATTTGCGCAGTCGCACGTGTCGCGACAGTTGTCGCCGTAGTGGGGGAACTTGCAGAGCTCCTGTCACGCGATCTTGAACCTTAATTCTATGGATTAGAGGATAGCTCGGACGCACAATAACATTGGCCGAGCGCGGCAGCTCGCGTTGCTATAGTCGACGTGTCACGGGATCTTGAATCTTAATTCTATGGATTAGAGGATAACCCGGACGCACAATCACATTGGCCGGGCGCGGCAGCTCGCTTCGATGTGTCACGCGATCTTGAACCTTATTTCAACGGGATACTCACCCAGGCGGGCACTCGCACTGGCCCGTCTCGTGGGAGCAGGTAGCGTTGTTGGCGCAGTCGCACGTGTCGCGACAGTTGTCGCCGTAGTGGGGGAACTTGCAGAGCTCTTGGCAAAGCGTGCCGTGGTAGCCGGGGGCGCAGAGGCATGACCCTGGAGAAATATAAATACAGTGAAACCCCGTTAATACGATTTTGTAGGGACCGGACAAAAAACACGTCTTAAGCGGGAAAGCGTATTATGCGGGAAGAAGACATTGCATTTATTTTTTGTCAAATTTTTATTTTTTCTGTGAAATGTTACATATGAGATATTTTTCTTATACATATTATATATTTAACTGATTTGGACGCACAGATAAAAAAAACAAATTGTACTAAGGTTGCACATGCAGGTGTATGCAATGCGATGGGATCATGAACTTTACAGGTCGCTTGGTCAATGCAACAACAAAGGAGGAGCGATCGGTAGAATTATTTTTTCCAGCCTAATTTTCAATTGGTATAGTAAAATTATAACATTCCTGCTTACATCTAGGTATAAGTAAATAATGCCATAAATCAATGTAACTTGGGTTACAGACAGCGTATTAAACGGGATGATGAATCGTATTAACCGTACAAAAATGTAGGAAAACAGCATGCAAAATGCAGGGACCGGCATAAAATGGCGTATTACGCGGGAAATCGTATTAAACATGATCGTATTAAGCGGGTTCTACTGTAGTTCGGGAAATATTATTTGACCGACTCTTATCTCACTTACGACCTTTTGTTTTGCGTCATTAACAATAGAAAAGTGTTCGTCTGCTGATTGTCTAGTAAGAGTTAACGCGAAACAAAAGGTCTAACAGTCGGTCAAATAGTATTTCTCGAACTATACATTGTGCATCAAAGGAGATAAGTACGGAATTACTAAAGGTGCGTTCAGACCAAGCGAACATTCGCTATTCTATCCTCCCACTCTACGAAATTCATTCGTTACACAAAACGTGATTGGTTGATTTCGTAGAGTGGGGGATAGACCAGCGAGCGAATGCTCTTTTGGTCTGAATGCACCTTAACGAGAGTGTTAGAAGGAAGGCTTTTAAGTACTCGAGTTAGTATTCCGCTTACCGACCGTGAAACATACAATGTTTTTCATCACACTTGCGGACAAAAAAATAAATTTTAAGGCAAAATATTATTTTATCACGTACCGACATTTCTATTACTCCCTAGGGAATTTCACTTTTCTATTACTCCCGCTACGCGCGCAAGCAATGGCGCGCTTAGACAGCAAGTGTGATGAAAAAGTATAACATATTGTTGGATCCAGTCTGCCAAAGTGCCAACGCCTTAAATGCTAATTAGCGCCTAGCGCATGAATGATAACTTCTGTGACTTTTAGCCGGAACCCGGCTCGCTTGGAAATTCTGAAGGTGCATGCAGACTAAACAAGCATTCGCTATTCTATTTAAAGCGGGAGACTTTACGAAATCAACGAATCACATTTCGAGTAACGATTGAATTTCGTAGAGTAAGGGGTTAGAATAGCGAATGCTCGTTTGGTCTGAATGCACCTTGAGGAGCGTTCGTTCGTCAGATCAGCTGATAGTATGTTAATTAAGAAAGCAAAATTGTAAAAGTATGATAATATTTTTAGTGTATTATTTTGTTACTACACAATATGGCGTTTTGAATAACCGTCTCACAAATCTATGAATTATTCGTGATCCATTTAAAATGTTATCAATAAAAGGTATAATACTGTCGGCGTTCAAAGAGAATAGGTAATCAGTTTTCATTATGAAGAACACGAGTCCTGTCCTCCCTCCACCTACATCCATTCGCTGAATTGTCCTTTCGCAACAACCCGCAACACCGGTTTTTTCACAGTTGCAAGCGTCGATGTCTTTTTTTGACGGGCGAACAGAATCAAGACGAAAACAATGCGAAACTAGTCAAGAATGAGATACATTTATAGTCTGACAAACCTTGAAAGTTGAAAGAGGCAATTTTTTTAAATGTAGGCGCGAAAAGTTGGCCACCCATGGTAAATTTAAATTTGAGCGAGCAAGTGTCGCCAGGGCTGGCACTGCAGTGTTACCGTTGACAGGGGAGCACAGGCCGCTGTTCTCGCAGCGACAGACGGAGCGACAGCCCTTGCCGTACGTGAGTAACGCACTGACGCGAGCAAGTGTCGCCAGGGCTGGCACTGGCAGTGTTACCGTTGACAGGGGAGCACAGGCCGCTGTTCTCGCAGCGACAGACGGAGCGACAGCCCTTGCCGTACGTGAGTAACGCACTGACGCGAGCAAGTGTCGCCAGGGCTGGCACTGGCAGTGTTACCGTTGACAGGGGAGCACAGGCCGCTGTTCTCGCAGCGACAGACGGAGCGACAGCCCTTGCCGAACGTGAGCAGCGCACTGACGCGAGCAAGTGTCGCCAGGGCTGGCACTGGCAGTGTTACCGTTGACAGGGGAGCACAGGCCGCTGTTCTCGCAGCGACAGACGGAGCGACAGCCCTTGCCGTACGTGAGTAACGCACTGACGCGAGCAAGTGTCGCCAGGGCTGGCACTGGCAGTGTTACCGTTGACAGGGGAGCACAGGCCGCTGTTCTCGCAGCGACAGACGGAGCGACAGCCCTTGCCGAACGTGAGCAGCGCACTGACGCGAGCAAGTGTCGCCAGTGGCCTATTTCACCATAATTACAAGTCTGACAATTGTAAAATATCACTGTTACTGACGTCACAGGTCTCCGTAGGCTACAACTACCGCTTACTATCGGACGGCCCATGTGCTTGTTTGCCACCAACATAAAATTATTACTAACAACGTTATTATAACGTCAATAAACTGCTTTTTATTTTACGAAACCCGTGACAATTGTCGCAACGTTTAGTTCAATTTTCATTAAATCTTGACATGAGGTCCGGCATATGTCGGAATTTCGCTACAATTGTCGTGTTTTTTGTGACAATTGTAATTTTGCTTCGCAAAAAGTAGTTATTTACTGCTGATTTATTAAAGTTCCTGCACTACATTTTATGTTGGTGGCAAACAAACGCACAGACCTTCCGATGGTAAGCGGTAACTGTAGCCTATAGTCGTCCCCAATTGGAGAAACAGTAAATTTACAATTGTAGCACTTGTCAAGGTGGTGAAATTGGGGCCAGGGCTGGCACTGGCAGTGTTACCGTTGACAGGGGAGCACAGGCCGCTGTTCTCGCAGCGACAGACGGAGCGACAGCCCTTGCCGAACGTGAGTAACGCACTGACGCGAGCAAGTGTCGCCAGGGCTGGCACTGGCAGTGTTACCGTTGACAGGGGAGCACAGGCCGCTGTTCTCGCAGCGACAGACGGAGCGACAGCCCTTGCCGAACGTGAGCAGCGTGCACTGACGTGAGCAAGTGTCGCCAGGGCTGAGCAGCAATGATACTCAAAGTGGTTCGTGGTAGAATGACCTTTATTTAATAGAAAGGGTTTCCTTATATAGTAATTTAGATCCATACGATGAAGGTTACATGATGAAATAGGGAGCGTACATTACTTTCAGTAAAGGATCATTACCCATGGGTTAATGGGTCGTTAATACTATCCTTAGTGTGTGTGGTGCATTCAGCCGCATCTATTTATACAGTGTGTAAAAGACATCGTTACTGAAACTTTTACACCCTGTATACCTACTGTACAGAACTTCTATTTAATAACGTGAAAAGAGTAGGTCATTTGGCAGTACTCAAACGTGACATCACTTTTGAGTATTTCATATAAACTCAGTGAACAACAGTAGGTGAGTAACAGTGGTGATCTTTTTGACGGTTCGAAAAAAGATGCTGATTTGACTTGCCAGTCATCATGCCTATTAGCGCCGTAAGCGCATGACTGACAGCTCCTGTGACTTTTACCGGGAACCCGGCTCGCTTGGACATTCTGGTAAGCGATCGTTCGTCGGATCAGATAAGAAAAAGTATAATAATATGTTAGTGTTTTAATTCGTTACTACACCGACAGACGCAGCGACAGCCCTTGCCGAACGTGAGTAACGCGCACTGACGCGAGCAAGTGTCGCCAGGGCTGGCACTGCAGTGTTACCGTTGACAGGGGAGCACAGGCCGCTGTTCTCGCAGCGACAGACGGAGCGACAGCCCTTGCCGTACGTGAGTAACGCGCACTGACGCGAGCAAGTGTCGTCAGGGCTGGCACTGCAGTGTTACCGTTGACAGGGGAGCACAGGCCGCTGTTCTCGCAGCGACAGACGGAGCGACAGCCCTTGCCGTACCTGCTAGGGTGGGTCACTGATGTATGAAGAAAAAAAAAGTATTTGTTTTTTACTAGGAACAGTTGTCAATAGTTCCGTAATTAGGTCGACAAAGAGTGTGCAAAATAATTTCGCCATCGGAATTAATTTTCTGCCTCCGGATCTAATTGAAAGATTTCATAGAAACTTCAGTACATTTTGTACTGACCACAGTTGATATCTATGTTTTTACTTTTTATTTCAACTTGAGCTATGTTTGAGTATTGTGTTTACCTGGAAATAGCTTTTCCATAGTTATGGAGCCAAAAGAGACGAAAAAAAAGTCGAAAATAATAACTTTTTTTTTTGAAGTTCCATACATTTTAAGAAAATTACTAATCAAATCCGGAGGCAGAAAAACTTTAATTAAAAATAAAATAAAAATAAGAGTGATAATCAAATATCAAATGGCACCGTTTTGTAACTATTATCTTCAGAAAATCGAAATTTTTGAAAAATGACCCACCCTAGTGAGCAGCGCGCACTGACGCGAGCAAGTGTCGTCAGGGCTGGCACTGGCAGTGTTACCGTTGACAGGGGAGCACAGGCCGCTGTTCTCGCAGCGACAGACGGAGCGACAGCCCTTGCCGAACGTGAGCAGCGCACTGACGCGAGCAAGTGTCGCCAGGGCTGGCACTGCAGTGTTACCGTTGACAGGGGAGCACAGGCCGCTGTTCTCGCAGCGACAGACGGAGCGACAGCCCTTGCCGAACGTGAGTAACGCACTGCCGCGAGCAAGTGTCGCCAGGGCTGGCACTGCAGTGTTACCGTTGACAGGGGAGCACAGGCCGCTGTTCTCGCAGCGACAGACGGAGCGACAGCCCTTGCCGTACGTGAGTAACGCACTGACGCCAGCAAGTGTCGCCAGTGGCCTATTTCACCATAATTACAAGTCTGACAATTGTAAAATATCACTGTTACTGACGTCACAGGTCTCCGTAGGCTATAACTACCGCTTACTATCGGACGGCCCATGTGCTTGTTTGCCACCAACATAAAATTATTACTAACAACGTTATTATAACGTCAATAAACTGCTTTTTATTTTACGAAACCCGTGACAATTGTCGTAACGTTTAGTACAATTTTCATTAAATCTTGACATGTGGTTCGGCATATGTCGGAATTTCGCTACAATTGTCGTGCTTTTTGTGACAATTGTAATTTTGCTTCGCAAAACCGTAGTTATTTCCTGCTGATTTATTGAAGTTCCTGCACTGCATTTTATGTTGGAGGTAAACAAACGCACGGCCTTTCCGTTGGTAAGTGGTAACTGTAGCCTATAAACGCCCCCGATTGAAGAAACAGAAAATTACAATTGTAGCACTTGTCAATGTGGTGAAATTGGGGCCAGGCCGCTGTTCTCGCAGCGACAGACGGAGCGACAGCCCTTGCCGAACGTGAGTAACGCACTGACGCGAGCAAGTGTCGCCAGGGCTGGCACTGCAGTGTTACCGTTGACAGGGGAGCACAGGCCGCTGTTCTCGCAGCGACAGACGGAGCGACAGCCCTTGCCGAACGTGAGTAACGCACTGACGCGAGCAAGTGTCGCCAGGGCTGGCACTGGCAGTGTTACCGTTGACAGGGGAGCACAGGCCGCTGTTCTCGCAGCGACAGACGGAGCGACAGCCCTTGCCGTACGTGAGTAACGCACTGACGCGAGCAAGTGTCGCCAGGGCTGGCACTGCAGTGTTACCGTTGACAGGGGAGCACAGGCCGCTGTTCTCGCAGCGACAGACGGAGCGACAGCCCTTGCCGTACGTGAGTAACGCACTGACGCGAGCAAGTGTCGCCAGGGCTGGCACTGGCAGTGTTACCGTTGACAGGGGAGCACAGGCCGCTGTTCTCGCAGCGACAGACGGAGCGACAGCCCTTGCCGTACGTGAGCAGCGCGCATTGACGCGAGCAAGTGTCGCCAGGGCTGGCACTGCAGTGTTACCGTTGACAGGGGAGCACAGGCCGCTATCATGCCTATGTTACATCTACTTTAAGGTATGGCATCATATTTTGGGCAAATTCAGTTGATAGGGATAATGCATTTAAAGCTCAGAAAACATGCATTAGATCTTTGTGTGGCATACCTCACCCTCAATTTCAACTACCTAAACCGGAATCTCTGAAACCGTATTTTATAAAGTTACAGATTTTGACTCTTCCTTGCTTATATTATATATATTCGAAGTCGTAATGTTTGTAAGATGTAATCTTAATATGTTTCATAGTTTAAGGAGTACACGTCATAGGAGCAAAATAAATTCAATGTCTTCCAAAACTGCCCTATTACAGAAGAGTATACTCGGCATGGCGCCAAAACTTTATAATAAAGTTCCTAATGACATTATGCGTATAGAAAACTTGACAGATTTTAAGAAACAATTATTTAAACACTTAGCCAATAAAGCCTACTATACATTAAGTGAGTATTTAGATTATAACAACAGTAATTGACAGCAGTTGTATGCATGCACCTGCTTCAATTCCTAACCAAATTTGTACGCCACTCGGCCCGACATGGAGAAACTGTGTATCTGCCTTTTTGTAAGACCTGTACTAATGTTGTAAGTACTTTACCCATGTTGTACAAATAAACAATTTTGATTTTGATTTTGTTCTCGCAGCGACAGACGGAGCGACAGCCCTTGCCGAACGTGAGCAGCGCACTGACGCGAGCAAGTGTCGCCAGGGCTGGCACTGCAGTGTTACCGTTGACAGGGGAGCACAGGCCGCTGTTCTCGCAGCGACAGACGGAGCGACAGCCCTTGCCGAACGTGAGCAGCGCACTGACGCGAGCAAGTGTCGCCAGGGCTGGCACTGGCAGTGTTACCGTTGACAGGGGAGCACAGTGGCCTATTTCACCATAATTACAAGTGTGACAATTGTAAAATATCACTGTTACTAACGTCACAGTCCTCCGTAGGCTACGGCTACCGCTTACTATCGGACGGTCCATGTGCTTGTTTGCCACCAACATAAAATTAGTACGAATAAAGTTATTATATCGTTAATAAACTACTTTTTATTTTCCGAAACCCGTGACAATTGTCGCAAGGCTTAGTACAATTTTCATTAAATCTTGACATGTGGTTCGGCATATGTCGGAATTTCGCTACAATTGTCGTGTTTTTTGTGACAATTGTAATTTTGCTTCGCAAAACGGTAGTTATTTCCTGCTGATTTATTGAAGTTCCTGCACTGCATTTTATGTTGGAGGTAAACAAACGCACGGCCTTTCCGTTGGTAAGTGGTAACTGTAGCCTATAAACGCCCCCGATTGAAGAAACAGAAAATTACAATTGTAGCACTTGTCAATGTGGTGAAATTGGGGCCAGGCCGCTGTTCTCGCAGCGACAGACGGAGCGACAGCCCTTGCCGTACGTGAGTAGCGCACTGACGCGAGCAAGTGTCGCCAGGGCTGGCACTGGCAGTGTTACCGTTGACAGGGGAGCACAGGCCGCTGTTCTCGCAGCGACAGACGGAGCGACAGCCCTTGCCGAACGTGAGTAACGCACTGACGCGAGCAAGTGTCGCCAGGGCTGGCACTGGCAGTGTTACCGTTGACAGGGGAGCACAGGCCGCTGTTCTCGCAGCGACAGACGGAGCGACAGCCCTTGCCGTACGTGAGTAACGCACTGACGCGAGCAAGTGTCGCCAGGGCTGGCACTGGCAGTGTTACCGTTGACAGGGGAGCACAGGCCGCTGTTCTCGCAGCGACAGACGGAGCGACAGCCCTTGCCGAACGTGAGTAACGCACTGACGCGAGCAAGTGTCGCCAGGGCTGGCACTGGCAGTGTTACCGTTGACAGGGGAGCACAGGCCGCTATCATGCCTATGTTACATCTACTTTAAGGTATGGCATCATATTTTGGGCAAATTCAGTTGATAGGGATAATGCATTTAAAGCTCAGAAAACATGCATTAGATCTTTGTGTGGCATACCTCACCCTCAATTTCAACTACCTAAACCGGAATCTCTGAAACCGTATTTTATAAAGTTACAGATTTTGACTCTTCCTTGCTTATATATATTCGAAGTCGTAATGTTTGTAAGATGTAATCTTAATATGTTTCATAGTTTAAGGAGTACACGTCATAGGAGCAAAATAAATTCAATGTCTTCCAAAACTGCCCTATTACAGAAGAGTATACTCGGCATGGCGCCAAAACTTTATAATAAAGTTCCTAATGACATTATGCGTATAGAAAACTTGACAGATTTTAAGAAACAATTATTTAAACACTTAGCCAATAAAGCCTACTATACATTAAGTGAGTATTTAGATTATAACAACAGTAATTGACAGCAGTTGTATGCATGCACCTGCTTCAATTGCTAACCAAATTTGTACGCCACTCGGCCCGACATGGAGAAACTGTGTATCTGCCTTTTTGTAAGACCTGTACTAATGTTGTAAGTACTTTACCCATGTTGTACAAATAAACAATTTTGATTTTGATTTTGATTTTGTTCTCGCAGCGACAGACGGAGCGACAGCCCTTGCCGTACGTGAGTAACGCACTGACGCGAGCAAGTGTCGCCAGGGCTGGCACTGGCAGTGTTACCGTTGACAGGGGAGCACAGGCCGCTGTTCTCGCAGCGACAGACGGAGCGACAGCCCTTGCCGAACGTGAGCAGCGCACTGACGCGAGCAAGTGTCGCCAGGGCTGGCACTGGCAGTGTTACCGTTGACAGGGGAGCACAGGCCGCTGTTCTCGCAGCGACAGACGGAGCGACAGCCCTTGCCGAACGTGAGCAGCGCACTGACGCGAGCAAGTGTCGCCAGGGCTGGCACTGGCAGTGTTACCGTTGACAGGGGAGCACAGGCCGCTGTTCTCGCAGCGACAGACGGAGCGACAGCCCTTGCCGAACGTGAGCAGCGCACTGACGCGAGCAAGTGTCGCCAGGGCTGGCACTGGCAGTGTTACCGTTGACAGGGGAGCACAGGCCGCTGTTCTCGCAGCGACAGACGGAGCGACAGCCCTTGCCGTACGTGAGTAACGCGCACTGACGCGAGCAAGTGTCGCCAGGGCTGGCACTGGCAGTGTTACCGTTGACAGGGGAGCACAGGCCGCTGTTCTCGCAGCGACAGACGGAGCGACAGCCCTTGCCGTACGTGAGTAACGCGCACTGACGCGAGCAAGTGTCGCCGTCCCATCCGGCCGAGCAATCGCACGCCCCGCTCCATGGGTCGCAACTGAAAATAATGCGAGCTTATATTGTGCAATTAGATAGATAGATAGATAGATGCAGACTTTATTGAAACATGCCATGACAATAATGTGAACTTAACTAATTACAAACTATTAACTAATTACTAACTAATAACACTTGTATTTCTTTTTCACGCTAGATTTCAATCCATACATTAAAAATTGGAAACAAAACATCGTCTCATACGAAAATGACAACTGTGTCACGTTTTTCAGGGAAACAAAATAAGACAACGAAAAGAATTTTGACCCGCTTAAGTCCAGTAGTGGACTGAGAAAGGCTGATGATGTAATAATATATATATCTCTAATATATATATATATATATATCTTGCATATGTAATTAATTTTCTATATTTTTCATGTATGCTATGTACTCGTCATTAGAAATAGTTTAAGATATTATGTTTTACTCATGTAAGTGAATTGTTAATATTCTTTTGAGTAATAATAAAGATTCTTTAAACCTATCTCAAGTCTGTATATATAAATAAATAAATATCTTGGGACATCTGACACAAATCGACCTAATCCACGATAGTACGGTCAAATCGTACATTAAACTCGCAAAACATGTAGTAAAGCTGCATTTTTGGTATGTTATTTAGACACCATAGGGCAGTATAAAACCACATTTTGCAAGCAAAAAAAAGTTGTGCTAGCTGCGTTATACGTGAAAAACTGTGAAATTTACTGTCTATTTTTAGTTTCTGATTTTTATAAAAAAAGCCTTACGTTTTTTGACAATATGTTGTAACACTTTGCAGTGTTAAAAGATTAAAGTTATATATCATTTTTTTCTCACCATATGACCCAAGTTGAATAAATAAAATCTTTCGTATTTGGGGTCCTATTTGGAAATTTGTATTCACAGGGCACTCCTAATGAATTTTAGATGGTTAATGAGGCATTTCTTTCTGTTGTTTCAAACATAAGAGAGAGATAAGGAGAAATTACCTGAGCGTTTCCAAGTGGAAAATTCCTGCATTGTGTTATATGGTGTAGCCACCGTCATAAGTTGGTTATCCATTTCCACACTTCACTATTGTATTGTTGTTCGTTTTGAAACTATTCCTTTGATTATCGAAGTCTAGATTTCCCTTTTAGGATATATAAATGATTGCGTTCTGGTTTGTTTACGCCGGAAAGATTAGATGTCATTGTTGACAAATGTCACAGGCTAAGTCACAGATAGGATATCTGCGCATATAAAGGTCTTCATAGACGTGCCGTACTGTTGCGGGCGATATATTATATTTTCTAATTTAGTATTTTACCTTTAAATGGTTTATGGTAATCCGAAAATTCGTTTTGGAATTAATTTTGAATATTTCATTTGTCTGGTAATTATGAATATACAAATCGTTCTAGAAAGATCGATTTTGTCTATGGTTCTTCCTCGCCGGATGGAACCTGGAAGAGCTTTGTCACTTCGTAAACCGCCTTCGAGATGTGATCTTGCGGTATTGGTTTTTTCGGAGTCCTCGTTTTGAAATGGTGAGAATTCATTTGTAACAAGGTGTTAAAAGGCCGTAGCATATATGGTTGCGGATCCGTGGTTAATATCTTTCGTGTATTTTTGTTGCAGCCGCGCCACAATGTAACCTAACTTAGCATCGTGTCAGCCGATCATGGCATAATTAGTTTTAATAAAGAAATGACCCATTAAGATTTGAAGTCAGTACCGTTCGGTAAGTTACAGTGTCTGTTTGCTGTGGAATAATGAATTAACCTTGTAGGTTATTTCCTGTTGGTTAACGTGTGTCTTTTTGTCTTATTTTAGCACCACTTTATCTGAGGACGTATTACCCTCACGGGAACCATTTTGTTAGCAAAGTACAATAGAAGCCCAGCTAATAAACTGGGTTTTTTTGTTACTAGTTTTTTTTACTACCTTCTATTTTTATCAAGAAGTTCAACGCTGGTGGTTTTTCATCTGCGTCTCCTACTGTACTTGTCGAGGACCTACATTTCCTGTACAACCGGTGCCAGCAGCCTGTGTTTCCTGACCGCATTACGGGCTTGTTTCGAACCAGCAGGAGACGAAGTTACACCACACACCTACACACAGCATACACGGGTGATATCCTTTCCTTATTTTTTTTAAATACGTACTCACTACCTAAAAGGGGCAAATAAGCCTATCTAATTTTATTTTATTAACGTGATACCAGGTTGAAGATAAGGTGTGAAATCTCTTTACCCTCGACCCCCAAGTGTTTAACAGAAATATTTAATTTTTAAGTTTACCTTTAAGGTTACAACAGGTTGTATGTTAATTCCGGATACCCGGGTTATAAATTTTGAAATTCCCAAGAGGGAGGGATTTGTATTTAAGTATAAAATAAACCGTTTATAAAAGTTGCTCAATTGTTTTGCTTGATTGATCTTGTCATATACAAGCAAGAGTTTCGCTGGAGAAGGCGTCCATTTTATTTTAAATATTTTCCAGCGAGGCTCAACCCTTGGAGGGCCGACCATCCACACCCTGTTGTTAACTTCTTTTTTAGTCTCATTGTTTTAACGGCCTGCTAGGTCCGTGTGACTTGACTTCCTATAACTGTGAACATCCCACAACTGAAGTAGGTTAAAATTGGGGATTCTGGATACTTTAAGTTTCCCAATTTATGTGACTTAAACCCACCGTGTCAAGTCTTTGTTTTTTTTTTATAATATCCATATTGGAGATATTACAGTGGCGTACCCAACATGTGGCCTGTTTTATAGAACTTATTATTCTAGAATATTTAGAAAGGTCCAAGGAGTATATGACAGGATCAAGCAGCTATCGTTTTGTTAATTTTAAGATTTTATAGTGGTGCGAATGGGTATTGTATTGCGTACTAGTATTTAAGTTACGGTCATTCGTTAAAAAACTAATGGTAAATTAGTTGAATATTGTTTTATTACGATAGGTGGTAAAGAAGCATTTGGGCTTGTAAACTCAAAGGTTTTTCTGAATGTAATACCACACTTTGAGATTTTCTCAACACTCTTCTGAGATTAAGTTAAAAGAGGTCTTATTGTTACTCCTCTATAAATATGTGATACTTATTTTGTACTTCTTTCTTTATGGAGGGAAAAGAAATTTAAACTTAAAACTTTAACCCGTTTGAGTTTCTAATTTTTAAAACTTACTTGAATTTAACTTTAAATATGGATTTTCTAAATGCGGGTTGTAAAATCACTCACCTACACAAAGACGAAATAACACATGAGTTGGCGATGCGGAAACTTCCGGTTAATCCCGTTTCGCGTAGATCTAGTTTGTGTCAGGCGCTGAAGCAGACTGCTGCACTTGCTAATAAGGGTAGCCTAAAATTCCAAGATTTAATACAAAGCAACCCTGCGTTAGAACTTGATGTTTGTCAACGGAAAGCAGAAGAAATTGAACAGGAGATTAAAGAAGAGTTGTCCGTGTCAGCTAAAGATCGCTTGTCTTCCCGTTGCAAATATCTTATTTGCCGTCTTCCTCGTTTAGATGAAACCGAGGAGGTTCAACTTTTAAAGACGATGTTAGATACCATTGTAACTCGGTTGAATGATGGTAATTCTTCGGCATCATCTGATTCTGAAGGTGATGACCATTCTTCCAATGAAACTCGAGTAATTCGAGAAATCATAATTAAACCGGATAAGACTTTTAATATAAATTCTTTGAATTTGAAATTTAAAGGTGATACGTGTGTGCGTTCATTTCTTACTAGGCTGGAAGAGTTGCGGATTGCTAGGCGTATATCAGAAGATAGGATTTATAGGGGTTTTCCCGAAATTCTTGAAGGACCTGCTTTGTCTTGGTTCCGGTCTCAGCGCACCCAGCTTCGTTCCTATAAGGATGTCACCGTTGCTTTAAGAGAGGAATTTGATATCCCGGATTTAGATTATCAATTGTTACAGGAGATCCGTGCAAGAACTCAGGCCAAATCGGAAACCATAGTTTATTTTGTTTCTACAGTTTTAGGCATGTACGAACGACTTACCAAGGAGATTCCGGAGCAGGAGAAACTGGACACTCTGATGCGGAACATTCGGCCGGAATATTCAAAGAACCTCGCTTTACATGATGTTGCTTCCATTCAACAATTAAAAACACTCTGCAAGCGGATAGAGTTAGCCGAGGTTAAGGCTAATTCCTTTATTGAACCTAGTTTGAGTAAGAATTCTGAAAACATTACTTCTAGTGCCCCTAGAGTGATTAATGATGATCGTCGTAGGTTTCCTGCGCGTCCCTTCAATTCTTCAAAAGCTTTTGTTGCCTCATTGGCACAAGGCTCTTCTCATATGAAGTGTTTCCGTTGTGGTAGAACTAATCACACGACTAAATCTTGTAGAATTTCCCAAGATATTGTTTGTTTTAAGTGCGGGGAAAAAGGAGTACGCACTCCTGCCTGTACTAAATGTAATCCCAAGCCAAAAAACTAGGAAGAGTTGTCTTTTCTAAAACTAACAGCTATAACCCTTCTGCTCCCTTTCACGCCGGAAAGACAATATTTTTTAATCCTCCTGAGGGAGATGACAGAGTTTATGCTCACCTGAATATTCTGAGTTTAAATTTTCGAGGTTTGTTGGATTCTGGTGCTAGTACCAGTTTTCTAGGTAAAGATAGCCATCTGGTTTTCGCGACGGGTGGTGTTTCTATTCAGACACATAAGAAACCAATCTTGATTCGCGTAGCTAACAACAACCGTTTAGTGTGTACTCAATTTATGTTACTGCCTATAAATTGTAAAGGCGAAGTTAAATTAATTCATTTCGATATTCATCCTCAAATAGCTCAACCTATCGTACTAGGTTTGAATTTTTGGCGTGCATACAAATTAGCGCCGGGATTGATTACGGATATTCCTAAAGGTGATGAACATTTTTTGGACAGTCTTGATATGTCACGTTCTGATACTGGTTTGATAACGTATGATGGTTTATCTCAAAAGCAAAAAGCTCAGTTGGAAGCTACCAAAACATTATATGACCAAATCGATACTGATAAAGTTGGTTTAGGGAAAACTCATCTAATTGAACACATTATAAACACGGGGGATTCTCCTCCTATAAAACAAAAATACTATCGTCTGAGTCCTTTAAAACAGGAAGCTTTAGAAAATGAAGTAGATCGTATGTTGAAAGCAGGGATAGTAGAGTCTTCTCACTCACCGTGGATTTCTCCTGTTGTTATGGTGGAAAAGTCTAACGGGGATATGAGACTATGTCTGGATAGCCGAAAACTAAATTCGGTATCGAAATCGGACGCATACCCAGTTCCATACGTTCATTATATTCTAGATAATTTGCGTGATGCAAAATTCCTAACTTCTTTGGATTTAAGTGCTGCTTATCATCAAATTCCATTAAGCGAAAAGTCAAAAGAGAAAACTAGTTTTACGGTCCCTGGTAAAGGTTTGTTTCATTATAACCGCATGTGTTTTGGTTTAGTCGGAGCTTCTGCGACGATGCAACGTTTAATGGATACTCTTTTCTCGGCAGAATTCGATAATAAAGTTTTCTGTTATATTGATGATATTATTATTTGCACTTCCGATTTTGATGAACATCTTCGTTTGTTGAAAGCCGTATATGAGAAACTTAAATTTGCCAATTTGACAATTAATATGAAGAAATCCTTATTTTGTAGAAGTGAACTAAAATATCTTGGATACCTCATTGATAGGTACGGTCTTAGAACTGATCCCTCTAAAGTGGATGTCATTCTGGATTTTCCTATTCCGGATGATGCAAAGGCGGTAAAACGTTTTTTAGGAATGTGCGGTTGGTACCGTCGTTTCATAAACAATTTTTCTAAAATAGCTCGTCCCCTATCACGGCTAACGAGTAAGAATGTAAAGTTTGTTTGGTCTAATGAAGCAAATGATTCATTTAATTTACTTAAGTCTGCTTTAATATCAGCACCTATCCTTAAATGTCCTAATTTTGACAATGACTTTTATATCCATACGGATGCATCTTCCTATGCTATCGGAGCCGTACTCATGCAAAAATATGACGGTGTAGACCATCCCATCGCATATTGTAGTCGCACGCTTAATAAGCCTGAGACAAACTATTCCGCTACTGAGCGTGAGCTCCTCAGCATAATTTACGCATTAGAACAGTACAGAGCATACGTGGAGGGTAGGAAGTGCTATATAGTAACAGACCATGCATCGTTAAAATGGTTCACTAATTTAAAAAATCCATCGGGTCGTCTGAACCGTTGGGCATGCAGGCTTAGTCAGTTTAACTTTGAAATTATACACCGGAAGGGTAAAGAACATGTCATACCTGACTGCCTTTCCCGGATCCATCTGAATGCTATTGATGTACTTTCATCCCTAGACCCATGGTACCAAGACCTGTTCAAAAGGGTATCAGAGAAACCCTCTTTGTTTCCTAATTTTAAAATAGAAGAGAATAAGCTTTTCCGTTACTCGAAGAATAAATATCGCCTAACAGATCAATTCGACTGGAAGTTGGTAGTACCTTACGAGGAACGTAAAGAGATACTTAATAGGAATCATGATCATCCTACCGCTGGTCATTTTGGGGTAGCCAAGACGCATTCGAGAATAGCAGATAATTATTTTTGGCCAACACTTTTTCAAGACGTTAAGGAATACGTTCACTTATGTGAAACTTGCAGGACTTATAAACCTGTAAATTTAGCTAGACCTGGTCTTATGGGGTCTCCCCGACGTGTTTCGTCACCAGGCGAAGCAATCTCTTGTGACATACTTGGTCCATTTCCTCCTTCTTATTTAAGAAACCAGTACCTGTTCGTGTGTACTGATTACTTTAGTAAATATGTTACTTTATTTCCACTCCGTACCATAACTGCGAAGGCAATAGTTAAATGTGTGGAGAAAGGAATCTTTCTGGTACACGGGGTACCCAAATACATTTTTTGTGACAATGGTGTTCAATTTACCTCGAAGGATTTTAGAGATTTGATGACTAAATATAGTGTTCCCCATATATTTTATAACCCTAGATATCATCCTCAGACCAATCAAACGGAAAGAGTGAACCGCGAGCTGGGAAGAACCATTGCTTCTTACGTGCGTTCTGATCACCGCAATTGGGATAAGAATGTAGCGGAGATACAATGTGCTCTCAACACCGCCAAACACGAGGTCACCAAACACACCCCGTATTTCTTAACACATGGTCGTCAAATGATCCTGGAAGGCTCTCTGTACAATGATGACGGTCCTTTAGACCAAAACGCCCTACACCTTGATACCAGTTATTCTTTTTCAGATAAGCTAAAAGAGTTAAAATCTATTTTCCAAAAGGTGCGTAACTCGTTGTTAGCATCCCATGAACGTAATGCTAGGTATTACAACTTGAGGAAGCGTCACGTAGAATTGGAAGAAGGCCAGATCGTATATAAAAGATGTTTTCCATTGTCCAACGCTGCTAAGCATTTTTCGGCGAAGCTAGCTCCCCGATATGACAAATGTGTCATTTACAAGAAATTAGGACCATTAGTTTATACTTTAAAATCCCTAGAAGGAAAGCTTTTAGGTAACTTCCATATAAAAGATATAGTCCGCCCTGGCGAAGCCGAGCCGTCTCCACAACGGTAATCGTCTCTCGTCCATAGGAAACCAATATCTTTCTGCTGCCTTGTCACTCTAAGGAATATAATTTTATATTTACCTTACTTTTGGTACCGGATGCATATGGACCAGTTCAATATTTTTCCCTATTATATCCTAATAAAGATGTAGGTAGGGGAACTTTGTTAAACAAATCTAAATATTCTGTATCCTTATAAAGATATAAATTAAAATAATCTCTACTAAACTAAACCTTTGTTTATAATCAAGGTATATTCTGTCCCTATAGGAGCAAACTTTGAAGAAGTTGACTCTAAGTATAGGATATTAGCTGAAAGGAATAAAGAGTGTTTCTTTCCAGTTATGTTTGTCAAGGACAACCCATGCATTTCAAAATCGGGTATATGAAAATTCGCTAGTTGCAAATAGCCATTCTCATATTACCTAGCATACAAACAATTAGGCAAATCTTTAATAAAGTAAAAGTTAAAATGCCACAATCTTAGTATGTAAAACCAGTACTAGTTAACATGTTAGTTTTCATGGTGACCCTAAGTCATCCATTAGTTCTATTTTAAAGTCTTAGTTTCGGATGGCCATCCAAATAGTAATTTGCGTTAGTTGATAAGTAACTCGTCCAAAGAGTAATTTGCACTAGTTGATAATTAACATCCCAATAGTAATTAGCATTAGTTGATAAATAGCATCCCAATAGTAATTAGCATTAGTTGATAAATAACCATACCGGTAATAATTAAGATGATAAAATAAGCATCCTTATAATAAATTACCAAGTGATAAATAAATGCACACGCATGAAGTTTGTTCTGGTTGTAATACGTTGTTAAGTTTTCATTGTCCTCCTCAATGTCACTTATTAAGTTCCGTCGTAGACCGAAATTCAAATATGTCTCCTTTTCTTTAAAAAAAAAAAACTAACTTATATATATATCAAATGTCCTACCATTCTTATATCTATTATCCTCATTAACCTCTAACCCTCTTCATCCGCCTACTGACTGCTTTTACCGCAATCAATTAACTTACCTGCTTTGGCTCCTGCTTATTTGATCCTTCCCCTAGATCCACACTAAAAGTTAACATGCTCTCATTGCCCACGATTAATCGCTTATAGTGCCAATAATATTCCCGCTTATGCTTTCATAATTTTGGATAATTTGTATGTTCTATATCTATCAAATAGTATCTTATTTCTAAAAAAAAAAAAAATTAAAATTTTATTCTAAAATTTTTATTTTTTTTAACCCAACTAAGGATGAACTGTAACACTTTGCAGTGTTAAAAGATTAAAGTTATATATCATTTTTTTCTCACCATATGACCCAAGTTGAATAAATAAAATCTTTCGTATTTGGGGTCCTATTTGGAAATTTGTATGCACAGGGCACTCCCAATGAAGTTTAGATGGTTAATGAGGCATTTCTTTCTGTTGTTTCAAACATAAGAGAGAGATAAGGAGAAATTACCTGAGCGTTTCCAAGTGGAAAATTCCTGCATTGTGTTATATGGTGTAGCCACCGTCATAAGTTGGTTATCCATTTCCACACTTCACTATTGTATTGTTGTTCGTTTTGAAACTATTCCTTTGATTATCGAAGTCTAGATTTCCCTTTTAGGATATATAAATGATTGCGTTCTGGTTTGTTTACGCCGGAAAGATTAGATGTCATTGTTGACAAATGTCACAGGCTAAGTCACAGATAGGATATCTGCGCATATAAAGGTCTTCATAGACGTGCCGTACTGTTGCGGGCGATATATTATATTTTCTAATTTAGTATTTTACCTTTAAATGGTTTATGGTAATCCGAAAATTCGTTTTGGAATTAATTTTGAATATTTCATTTGTCTGGTAATTATGAATATACAAATCGTTCTAGAAAGATCGATTTTGTCTATGGTTCTTCCTCGCCGGATGGAACCTGGAAGAGCTTTGTCACTTCGTAAACCGCCTTCGAGATGTGATCTTGCGGTATTGGTTTTTTCGGAGTCCTCGTTTTGAAATGGTGAGAATTCATTTGTAACAAGGTGTTAAAAGGCCGTAGCATATATGGTTGCGGATCCGTGGTTAATATCTTTCGTGTATTTTTGTTGCAGCCGCGCCACAATGTAACCTAACTTAGCATCGTGTCAGCCGATCATGGCATAATTAGTTTTAATAAAGAAATGACCCATTAAGATTTGAAGTCAGTACCGTTCGGTAAGTTACAGTGTCTGTTTGCTGTGGAATAATGAATTAACCTTGTAGGTTATTTCCTGTTGGTTAACGTGTGTCTTTTTGTCTTATTTTAGCACCACTTTATCTGAGGACGTATTACCCTCACGGGAACCATTTTGTTAGCAAAGTACAATAGAAGCCCAGCTAATAAACTGGGTTTTTTTGTTACTAGTTTTTTTTACTACCTTCTATTTTTATCAAGAAGTTCAACGCTGGTGGTTTTTCATCTGCGTCTCCTACTGTACTTGTCGAGGACCTACATTTCCTGTACAACCGGTGCCAGCAGCCTGTGTTTCCTGACCGCATTACGGGCTTGTTTCGAACCAGCAGGAGAAGAAGTTACACCACACACCTACACACAGCATACACGGGTGATATCCTTTCCTTATTTTTTTTAAATACGTACTCACTACCTAAAAGGGGCAAATAAGCCTATCTAATTTTATTTTATTAACGTGATACCAGGTTGAAGATAAGGTGTGAAATCTCTTTACCCTCGACCCCCAAGTGTTTAACAGAAATATTTAATTTTTAAGTTTACCTTTAAGGTTACAACAGGTTGTATGTTAATTCCGGATACCCGGGTTATAAATTTTGAAATTCCCAAGAGGGAGGGATTTGTATTTAAGTATAAAATAAACCGTTTATAAAAGTTGCTCAATTGTTTTGCTTGATTGATCTTGTCATATACAAGCAAGAGTTTCGCTGGAGAAGGCGTCCATTTTATTTTAAATATTTTCCAGCGAGGCTCAACCCTTGGAGGGCCGACCATCCACACCCTGTTGTTAACTTCTTTTTTAGTCTCATTGTTTTAACGGCCTGCTAGGTCCGTGTGACTTGACTTCCTATAACTGTGAACATCCCACAACTGAAGTAGGTTAAAATTGGGGATTCTGGATACTTTAAGTTTCCCAATTTATGTGACTTAAACCCACCGTGTCAAGTCTTTGTTTTTTTTTTATAATATCCATATTGGAGATATTACAATGTATCAGGTAACGTTTAAAGGTGAATAAATTTGTAACAAGATGAGACAACATGCATTACCGTAGGTCTTATAGTTTCAGAAATTCGAGACTTCAAATAGTACCCTGTTTTGTAAACTAGATAAAATGTTGAGTTTTGCTAACGTTCTTGGTTTAATATCGCCTTACCTAATTATGCTACGAAAAACATGAAATAATTGTCTTATAGCGCAATTAATATTCTTTCATTTAAGGGTAAAATCAGGTCAGTAAACTTTGTAATTGAAACTAAAAACGCGAGATTCAAAAAGCAGGAGGTCCGCTATCTAAGTTTTTCATAAAAATGGCAAGTCATGTTGCAAAGCTGCAATTTTTGTATATTATAAAGGCTCTATAGGGATGTATGAAAATGCATATTACAAGAAGAAAAAAAACTGAAAAAAAATCGGACTTTTTTTTAGATTTTGACGTTTAACTAAAAAACTATAACTTTTTGATACTAATTGCTAAAAAACTATGAAAGAATATTAAATTTGAAAGGATTTGAGCTACCTTGCATTGCATTACACCAAATTATATAGATTTAGAGATACGACATTTCAAAATGTGCCCTTCATTAAGTTAAGAAAATAAATGCATGTTTTGAAGCCTCGTATACCCCCAACTATAAGACTTACAGTAATTGTTATTGGCTCAATTTGTTTCAAATTTAATGTAGTTATTACCTACAATTACTTTTTTTTCTTAGCTCGACCGTTTTGCCAATATTTAGTGAATAGCTTTAACGTAACGTAAAATTTGTTTATGTTTTGATAAAAGGGCACTTTATGAAATGTCGTATCTCAAAATATATGTAACTTACGGTGATGCAACGTAGCTCAAATCCTTTCAAATTTAATGTTCTTTCTTAGTTTTATAGCAATCAGTATCAAAAAGATAATAGATTTTTAGTTAAACGTCAAAAACTAAAAGAGGTGCAATTTTTTTTCGTTTTTTATGTCCTATGCCCAAATTTTTTTTTTGTTTTTCTTTTAATATGCATTTTCTTATATATCTATAAGGCCTTTATAATATACCAACATTGCAGCTTTGCAACTCGACTTGCGATTTGTATGAAAAACTTAGATAGCGGGCCTCCTGCCTTTGGAATTTCGGATTTATACTTTCAACTACAAAGTTCACAGACCTAATTTTACCCTTAAATTAAAGAATATTAAGTGCGCTATAAGGTCATTATTGTATGTTTTTCGTAGCATAATTAGGTGAGGCGATATTAAGTCGAAAACGTTAGCAAAACACAACATTTTATCTAGTTTACAAAAAGGGGTACTTTTTAAAGTCTCGAATCTCTGAAACTATAAGACCTACGGTAATGCATGTTAGCTCAACTTGTTGGAAATTTATTAGTCTTTAAACGTTTATTTACATATGATATCAAAAAACGAAAGGTTTTTTAAATAAACATCAGAAACTAAAAAATGGCCGTAATTTTCGCAGTTTTTCACGTACTACCCAGCTAGCACAACTTTTTTTTGCTTGCAAAATATGGTTTTATACTGTCCTATGATGTCTAAACAACATACCAAAAATGCAGCGATACTACTTGATTTGCGAGTTTAGGGTAAAATTATGTACGATTTGACCGTACTACGATAAGCTCAATTAAGACTTGTGTTGTGGATACTAAGCGATACAACGCTATACATAACAAAGTACGTATATTACAAAAATGGTGATACAAGATAATGAAACAGGGTCGCGTTTTATAAAGTTACAATTTACAATTTCGCTGTTTGCCTCTCTAACGCACTCACATATTGGCTAGAAAGAGAGGCAAACAGCGAAATTGTAAATTGTAACTTTATAAAACGCGACCCAGGTGTCAGTTCAGTACAATGTCACTTGTTAACACATAATACATTATGTGTTTTAATAATCAAACAAAGACTTGGCTTAAAGGACTAGTATCCAAGCCATAAACATTCAAAAAAAAACATTACATGTCATATTGAACTGACAGCTGTCAGGATTCATAGCGGCCGGGGTCAGGTAGTGTGCCAGTCAAAGGGAAAAGCCTTGAATATTCTTTTAGCATATAAAACGTCTAGCTTCCTTTAATAACCAAACAACAGCAATCGACAATCGGTATCTGTGATCCGCGGTTTTAATGACATAATTAACGCAATGTGTAATCCACAAGTTTGCGAGTATTTTCTTGGTATAAGTAAGCAAAACTGTATTAAGCGTAGATTATATTATTAATACCGAGTGGCCGAGGAGTGCAGGCATCAGCCGCGAAAACTGAGCAAGTGGGTCGATCCCCACCTCGGACGTTGGTGATCTTGGTCGTTTTTTCTTTGGTATATGACATCCAATATTTATAATTTACATAGATTATAATTATGTGGGGTTCAATTCATAAACATAATATACCTAATGGCTGATTTTTCAATCCTCACTTGAAAGTATACATTAGTTAAAATTATTACCATTCTTAGAAGCATTCTCAAAATAGAGCTTACTCTGTTTGGTTTGGTGTTTAAAAAAGGTAAACAATCTTGCAGTATCTTTTTATTGAAAACTACGAGTAGAAAATAAGTTTTAGCAAATATAAATAATATAACAAGGAAATACAGTCATTTACATAGTTTTTGATTCATTAAGTACCTAGTTTGGATTTTTATATGCATTTTTTAATAAAAAGATACTGCAAGATTGTTTACCTTTTTTTAAACACCAAACCAAACAGAGGTATAACATTTATTTGACAGATACTGTTAACTGGGGATGGAAAAATCAGTACTAAGTATAGTAAGTATTTTAAACAATAGTATCTACAGTTTACTAGTGGGTTTATTCAATAACTTTTTTCCTGTTTATTTATTTACATGAGCATTATTGTTAAAATACGTATAAACTATTGTAAGAATCACGCTAAAACGAAACTCATATTCATTATTTCTTGTTGAAATCGAAACCAGTTCATAATTTGTTTGCACTTGCAAAAACGTCTTTGCGCGAGCATTCGCCTCCTTTTCCATTATATAAATATATTGACTAAGATACATTCTAGTAGTCTTCGCAGTGTACACCCTTCCACCCAGATTTAAACTTGAACGAACCATCTTTGTTTGAACATTTGCTTCCTTTTTCATTGCACCAATATATATACAAAAAAATATATTCTAGTACCTACTTACACACTTACAGGTCTATTACAGATTAGCAGGTTTACACTCGCAGTCCTTATCGCACCTCGCTCCATATTTCCCATCAGGACAAGCTCTCAGTTCGCAATGTACACCCTTCCACTCAGATTTACACTTGAACGAACCATCTTTGGTAACATTCACCCCCTTTTTCATTGTACCAATATAGATATACTAATAGTACATTACGACACAAGTGCGTACAATGTTTTAAAACACTACTGAACGGAGTGTTTTAAATCGACACGAATTACGAATTTCCTTTTTGCACGTGCTTCGTACGACGTTTTTGTAGTACAAATGACCCTCCGAAGTTTTGGACCCGACGTAAAATAAGCCACTTCTCGCACTAGCGCGTATAATAAATGCACCATCTGTACTAAAAAATATAAGTTAGTACAGATGGTGCCTTTTAGGCTCTAGTGCGAGAAGTGTGTAATCGCCACTCGTTTCGAATTTCATGTTTTTCGCACTTGTGTCGCAATTGATGTACTAATATTCTAGTACTTACAGGTCAGTATTAGCAGGTTCACACTCGCAGTCCTTATCGCACCTCGCTCCATATTTCCCATCAGGACAAGCTCTCAGTTCGCAGTGTACACCCTTCCACCCAGGTTTGCACTTGCAAGAACCGTCTTTGGGCGAGCATTCGCCTCCGTGCTGGCATTCGCACGTTCGGTTGCAATCTACACCGAATGTTCCTGGCTTGCAGGTTTCCATACACTGAAACAAAGTTAGTATAATTATTACATGACGAATGGGGCAAGAAACTGAAAAACTATTCTGTCCCTTAGTTACTAGATTTCTTTTTTTTAATAAAAATACATAGTAAGCCTTCGTAGCGAAAGTGGATCCGCGTGCAAGAAAACTGTTAGATTTTTTTTGCAAACGAGAGGTTAAGTTATCTTCTTTGTTCTTCTTATAAATACAAAAAGATCAATAATTCTTTGCAATGGAATTTACTAATAAAAAAAACGATCTAAGACGGATTATATCTCGTGTGTTAATTAAATTTACTTCATCCCGACGTTTCGAACACTTTACAGGGTTCGTTGTCTGCGTCGTTTTATTTCATGAGTAATAATCGCGGTAACCGAAGAAAATATTTTGAATTTACATTTTACGAGTCAAACTTGACTAGGTGGCCAGGTGATGTAATGTGGATTTCCATTCAAGTATTTAATTCTTTCCTCGCGTAACCAAATGTATAAAGTTCAAACTTTTTTGCATAACAGAACAAGCGCGTATAACAATAGCTAGGAAATACGAGATCGTCGAAGCTTGCGAGTAGTTAACCTTTTGATGCCATTTCTTCGGGGATAGCGCAATACCGCGTAACTAACAAATTCAATTAGGATCATTTTGTGTGTCAATTGTTTGATATTTGAACTCTATCTGCTCTGGTAGTTACGCGGTATTGCACTATACCCGACGATTTGTCACATTTACAAATAAGCTAAGCTACACTCCGTTTGAATTTAGAATACCCTTCTTGTTCGAGAAAGAGACGTCGGGCTTTTACTGGTGACGCAGGATAAAGCAGGACAGCAGTATTGCCTTCGTGTGTTCCGAAGATTTTTCTAAGATCAAACGGAGCGTACTAGGTATACGGTTAAAAACTTTATTTGTAAACGAAGAATACTTTATTAGTATAATTCAAAACCATGTAAATTTGAGATTGTTATGAACGCTATACATATTTATTGTAACGACAATGCTTTCAGTTAAGTTCACGTTGGTCGTTTACAACCATCACACGGTCAAAAAAGATAGTTATATAGAAGTTACTTTGAAGGAAAAACATTAAATAGGTATATATTTTTATACCAATTCCACAGAATATTAAGTACACTAAATTGAGTGTGTATGATTGACAAAGTCTGTTTGGGGATTTCATCATTTTGTTTGTAATGCAACAAGTAACCGATTTGATTTTCTATCTTCTCACATTGTTGTATTTAAGTGTTTTACCTTTTTACCGGTATGGATTGGTTCGTAAACAGGAACCAATCCACACGCATTTGACATTTTAAAGATTAACTTGTTTGTTTTTATTTAAGGTGTTAATTAGAATTACAAATTCGTGCGGTTTGGTTCCTTTTTGCAGAACTACGTTCGTATATTCGGTTTTGATTTTTATTGATGTTTATTTAGTATAGTATATTTTATTTGTATGATTGTATAATTGACTATTGACATGTGTTTTTTACATTAAAGATATTGAATTTGAATTTGAATTTATATCCGATTATGCAGGTATAGCAGCTCGTGTTGTCATGCTAGTTCTTTAACTCTCTTGCAGCTAGTATATGTCTTACCTTCTCCCCCGTATAGCCGGCCTCACAGTGGCAATGCCCCGTGACGTGGTGGCAACTTGCCCCGTTCGCACATTCGCAACTCCGCTGGCAATTCTCGCCCCATTTGCCAGATGGACATCTGCAGATAACACAACCATTAGGGCGAAGCGATACACAACCTGAAGTTAAAGTTATAGTTTCGTCATGGGAAAATGCTACGATTACGATATCAAGTTAATTCAGATCATCAGCAATAGCCTTTGTGACGTCTTTTGAGTTTTTGCTTCTGTATGATGTTACATGGTGTTACTAAAAGTAGCACTCTTAAGACCTCATATCGTTGCAATTAGGTTTACTATTAGTCTACCGATGACGATACAAGAGCGAAGAAAATTCTAATATTTAAGGTCTACGAGGTTGTCAGCATAAAATACCACTACATATGTAATTCCCTGCCCTATTAGTCCGTGGGCTAGTCGGTCTGAAATTAGAAAACGGTATAATTTGGGGGTACCAAGTGTCCTTTTTACAGTAGTTAGACATATTCATAAGGATGTTAAAAAAGTATGATAGACATCTCAAAGTGGTAGCTAATAGGCATACGGGCTATTTCAAGATTTCCGTTGTATGACAGGTATGGTTAAAATTAGGAGGTACAAATTTTCCTTTTCACGGCTGTTAGGTAAGCTTATAAAAACGTCAAAAATGCAAAATTGCCATTTATAAGTGCTACCTAACAAAAATGGGGGCCAATCAAAGATGGTGGATCTCAAGTTTTACAAAATCAAGTATATCTCGAGAACTATTAAATATATCTCATTACTCTCTTGAACAAAATTAAAGACATATCTGTAAGCTTTATATTTTGCATATACACCATATTGCTAAAACCAACCAATAATTAATAATGACCAAATTTATGAAAATTTCGTGATTTTTTTTGTGTCTTGTTTTTACATAGTACATTTAATAAGCTTTAATTTGATGTATATAACTTATTGGCGGTATTAAAAAAAAGACCCATAAAAAATATTTAAATGAATTGTAGTCATAATCCACCGTATACTTAGTGATTTAAGAGGCGATGGAAGTGCCACTCGTAAATAATAGTGCTTATTTGAAATAACCAAGATTAAAAATTTAAAAAACTTAAATTATTTTTTAAAGATAGTGTATTTAATAAGTTTTCATTTGATGTATAAATTATCCGGAACCGATGGCTAAAACTCTATAAAAAAAACTAATTCCACTGTTCGATCATTGAATGCCTAGAAAATAATAAATTATGACTACAATTCATGCAAATATTTTTTATGGGTGTTTTTTTGAATACCGCCAACAAGTTATATCAAATTAAAGCTACACTATCTTTAAAAAAATATTTAATTTTTCTAGCGTCATGACTACTATGTAAAAACACGACACAAAAAAAATCAAAATCACGAAATTTTCTTAAATTTGGTCATAATTAATTATTGGTTGGTTTTAGCAATATGGTGTATATGCAAAATATGAAGCTTACAGATATGCCTTTAATTTTATTCAAGAGAGTAATTAGATATATTTAATAGTTTTCGAGATATACTTGATTTTGTAAAACTTGAGATCCACCATCTTTGTTTGGCCCCCATTTTTGTAAGGTAGCACTTATAAATGGCAATTTTGCATTTTTGACGTTTTTATAAGCTTACAGCTGTGAAAAGGAAAATTTGTACCTCCTAATTTTAACCATACCTGTCATACAACGGAAATCTTGAAATAGCCCGTATGCCTATTAGCTACCACTTTGAGATGTCTATCATACTTTTTTAACATCCTTATGAATATGTCTAACTACTGTAAAAAGGACACTTGGTACCCCCAAATTATACCGTTTTCTAATTTCAGACCGACTAGCCCACGGACTATATAGATGACTACTTACAGATGTAATTCCATGCACTATTTAATTTATTTACTCTGTAGACGCGTGTGTAGTAACTTATGTTTAGTAAATAATGTTTACCGTGGGACTAGGTCGATTTGTGTAAGATGTCCCAAGATATTTATTTATTTATTTATTACTCTAGTATAAATTCATGTTATCACATCACTTATAGTTTAATGTTAATGTTGCTTTGTGTTCTATATATTTTTTTACATTGATTACTAATTGTCAGTTAGGAGAATGAAATGGAGACGCTTAAAATAATTACAATACAAAAGTTCAACACAAATTGTTTCAAGTTACATATTCCGTGAGTAAAAAAGCGCCCTAAATCAAATAAGAATGCCATTAAAGTACAATAAATTCAACCGCGGTACAATTTGGCAAACCAGGTCAATCATAAGTGCACATAAGTGCACATAACATGCATATTGAATTTCGCAATTCGCTCGAGTATCATCTGATCGGGTGCAATAACCGTCCATACATATCTGGCTTGATTATAATAAAGTATGATCAACATTCAAGCTATATTTAGAAAACATTAGAAAGTAACCGTGTAAATAAATACTGCGCATACTCGTATGTAGTATAGATATGGTAACAGTAAATAATACCAGTACAAATGAAGATCTTATTGTTGAGGTTATAAGGATGTGTTTGTAAATATTTGGCACTTAATTTGTGACGATATTAGGGGTTATTCCCACCTGTTACCACTAACTTGACACCAGTGGTAACAACTGGGAATTTTTTTCCCACCTGTTACCACTGGGAACAACTGGGAATTAAAATTCCCAACTGTTACCACCAAACTAATTGGTGGTAACTACTGGGAAAAAGAATTCCCAGTAGTTACCACCAATTAGTTTAGTGGTAAGAGATGGGAATTTGAATTCCCAGTAGTTACCACTAAGTTAATATTTAGTCCTATTGCAATAGGATACCTAGTAGCCATAAATTCTGTTATACAATGGTAACAATTTCCAGAGACTATAATTATTATAAAATGTTATACTACAAATAAAGACGAATTACACTGATTTTTTATTCAAAACAAGAATATTTAATTTTTCGTGTAAGTACCTAAAACCTTGTAGTAGTTATAATAATCTTAAAAAAGGATTGAGATTCGTAATCAGTTAAAACAACACAATGAAAAATGAAAGTTATCCCTTCTACGAGCCGGTCACCCGTCATCCCTTTTTACCTGCCCCTGTGATAATCAAGTCAGTTCACTTACAAGCGTGTATGAAATAAGTGCAAGTATGGCCACATTAAATTTTATTAAAAGAGGGCGAGGGACAGTTTTGCCCAATCAATTGGTGTAATCAGAATTAAAATAAATAGGTACGTTAGATTTTTAGAAAAAAAAAATGTTTTCGGAATTTCTTGACCCGGGTATGACTGGTATGAGCCAAATTTGAATTTTTTTTATAAAAAAACTACAAGCCGTAGCGATGTCGGAGTTTTAGTCTCCTGTTTGAAACCTTGTTGACTATGGATTTTTGCAAAAAAAAAACAAGGTGAGACAAAATGGGGGTTTATAATACACTGTGTATACGTAATGTTTGTATGTATCTACAGATAAACACACATTGAAAATGTAACTATCTGTTAACAAATTCTTACATAGGTAAATAGAAGAATAGAAATGCTCCTATACATAGTTCTTAATATTTTTGGTTCAGATTCAGAGTAGGTAATACTGACAACATATTTAAAAAAAAGTTTAAAAAATATTTTCAAAATGTAATTTTTTTTTTTGTAAAATTCGATGGTTAATAATATATTTTATAAATAAAGTAATATTCATAAAATTAGCTCCTTATTAATAACTGGCAAAGTATTTTGTGTATATTCTATTAAAAACAAGCACATTACTAGTAAAGTACTTGGTGGTAACAACTGGGATTTATTTTTCCCAGTAGTTACCACTAAAGTGATTGGTGGTAACTACTGGGAATTCTTTTTCCCGGTAGTTACCACCAAGTACTCTGGTGGTAACAGGTGGGAATAACCCGATATTAGTAACTAATAAAATACATGAAACTATGCAATACGTAAAAAACATATTGTAAGCATCAGAATAGGCATAATAACTGGCAAGTTAAATCAACATAACTATTTTTTTTAACTGTCAACACTATCGCCATTCTGGAGTTTTCTATGAAATACACAAAAGTGACGTGACGTTTATTTACTGCCAAATTATAGTTCGAGAAATATAAAATAACAAAAAATAAAATATCTTGGGACATCTTACACAAATCGACCTAGTCCCACGGTAAGCACAATTAAGGCTTGTGTCATGGGTACCAAGCGACGATAAATATAATAGATAGATACATATAGATACTTAAATACATACACAGCCATGACCAAGGAACAAATATTTGTGTAAAATATAAATTGAATGTTTATTTTTACTATAATGTAGATAGAAAGTTACCAATTTATATTTTACGAACTATACCTATTCTTTTAAGTTCTTTGCAATGCATTAAATAGAAGTTCTGTAGAAGATCGCTGCAGCAATATAATAAATATTAGATGTTTAGATTAGATGTCATATAAAATTAAGACCCGTGGCCGAGGGTGCAGGCATCAGCCACAAAAGCTAAGTACGTGGGTTCGATCCCCACCTCGAACGTTGGTGATATTGGTATTTTTCTTTGATATATGACATCTAATATTTATAATGTATACAGGGTGTAAGTCTAATACGGGCGAAGCTCTTAACGGGTGTTACTTTACGACATAATAAGTGCATTCAAATAACTTTTACTTAAAATCAGAGCAACAAAATAATTCGGCGCGCAATGTAGAGCAACATACGCGAGTTAAACACTCGTTGACAGTTAATTTCAAAAGCAGATGACATAACTGCCATATCAACAATAACAAATGTTCGTACCTACATTGCTGCTCCGATAATCTTAAAAAAATTCTGTGGGGTCATAATTAAGAGTATTTTTAAAACAACCTTGTAATCCATGATTACACTAATAAATCCCGTGCCTGGTTTAATTGATCGCCCGTATTAGATTTACACACTGTATAGTATTAACACCTTGGCGGACACTACTCCAGACACAATAGAAGAAACAATGAGATTACGCCTATAGGCGTTTAGTATCCGCCAAGGTGTTAAGTAGTGTAGGTAACTACTTGGGGAAAAAATAAAAACACAAATAAAAAAAAAATAAAAAAATTATATGATTTTAGTTTCAGATTTTTAATTTGATTTGACTTTCAAGAACTTCGGTAGGTATATTGTAAGAGTTGATTTGAAGAGTAAATACAAAGATGGGTAACAAATACCTGTTAGCGCAAACTTCGCCGCTCCAGCCCGGCGCACATTCGCAATCCCCCGTGAGGGCGTTACACTTGCCCCCGTTTTGGCACCGGCAGCCTTGGAGGCAGGCCACTTGCCCTGGGCAGAGGTCTTCGCATCTGTTGACAAGGTCGTGATGATTATGCTTGAAGTCACTAATAAAAACTTTAGTGTTATGATTGGATGTTGCAATATGGGCGGAATGAAGACGAAATAAAATTTGTTAAGAGTAATAGCGTGACTGATAGATCTAAAGAAAGAAACAACAAGTAATTGTAATTAAAAATGTTTCAACAATTGTGACATTTATTTATATTTTTTAGGGCAAAAATTAGGCTTATTATACTTTTTTTAAATGTTGCCTCCATTTGGTTTTGGACGACACAAAATACACTGAAAAGTAGCTTTATTTGGTCCGACTACATCAAACTATTGGAAACAAAAGACAGTGTTTACAAACTAACGCGTATTCGGTCGCTATTAACTCGTAATCTACCAAATTCTGGGTACCTTCTTCAAATTCTTACAATTTTAAATAAAGTGAAATATCATTCATTTCATGCAAGACAAATGTGGCTAGAAATGTTCAAAAATACGTCGTCTACTATCACCTACTTGAAACTTTGCACCTAGCCACAAAACCTCAATATACACACTCGGTCAATGAATACGGGTCAGGTGATTTTTTTCATAGAAAATAATGCAAACATGCAGATTTCAAATATTTTTTCAAAATATTTACAGTGTAGGTAAAATCTATTTTTAAATCAGGTTGTATTGGAATTTCGCTAATTTTATAAATAAAATCAAAAAATCTTTAAAATTGTCGTTAGATCGGTTTGTAGAGACAAAAATGTAGACCGTTTAAGAAAACCACCTAAATGTATGGTGATACGAGTTTTTTAATCATGAGTTGCTATTTTTATATCTACGGAGTCATCTGACGATAAAATTCCGTGTTTTTCGGATCGGGTGAAAACTTCAGGGAAATTCCAACACAATCTGACGTTAAAAACGATTCCACTTTTATTATAAATATATTTGTAATCAGCATGTTTCTAGAATTTTCTATGAAAAAACCCACCTGACTCGCATTCATTGACCGCGAGTGTAATAGCGTTTCACGTCGTTTCCAATTTGTTGGGTAATCGTATATAGGCGTCTCTAAACAATTGTTCCCACATTGGCCTTCTCGATTCTTTACACGCCACTAAAGGTTCACAAATACTACTTTTTACCGAATGAATAAGGCAGGTACAATGATCCAGTAAAGCTAGGCTGACAATGACAGGCTTACGGGGTCGCAGTCCACCAATGTAGTCGCTGCACAGGCCTTTTTGCAATTTTCTTCTCACCGCAGAAGATTAACAAAACACCACCATACTATTAAAGGCACACAAATATCACCCTTTACATGAGAATGATAAATACCTACTAACAGCGGTCCTATGAAGCCAGGAAGGTAAGAACAAGCCCCGCTTGCGGGGTCATAGTTCTCATTCTTGCACTGACGGGACTCTACACAATTGTCCCCAAACGTGGTCGGCATTCATTCTAGAACTTTCTCCATGCCACTAAAGGTACACAAATATCACACAAACAAATACTTACAGCGGTCCCATGAAGCCAGGAAGACAAGAACAAGCCCCGCTTGCGGGGTCACAGTTCCCATTCTTGCACTGACACGTTTCCACACAATTGTCTCCAAACGTGGGCGCCGCACAGGCCTTCTCGCAGGCCTCCCCGCGCCAGCCGGGTGCGCAGGAGCATTCGCCCGTCAACGGCTCGCAGGTACCGCCGTTCAGGCATTGGCATTCGTTCTGGCAATTTCGGCCCCATTTGCCTTTAGGACATGCTGTAACAAGATAATTGTTATAAATATTAGATGTCATTATACCAAAGAAAAATACACCAAGATCACCAACGTCCGAAGTGGGACTCGAACCCACGTACTCAGATTTCGCGACTGATGCCTGTACCGCTCGGTTTTAGCAACCATCAGTAAATTTTTTCGAGTGTATGCAATCCCTTACAAAGCTAGGCGCCTTTGACCATACTTTAAGGGCAAGCAATGCATGCACCTTCTATCCGAATACCTTTCGGTTTTCTGGTAAAGGGCTTGTCCATTAATCACGTCATACTGTATAGGGGGATGGGGGGGTCAAGAAAAAATCACCAATTATCACCATAGGGGAGGGGGGGTCTACTTCAGTTGGCAAAAAATTACACGTGATATTGGCTAGGGGGGGGTCCTGAAAATATCACCAAATATCACCATGGGGGGTGGGGGGTCTAAAATAGGGCTCTCGGTCGTGTCCGGGTTTCGTGTACCCGTTTCCGTGTACCCGTTTCTTTGCTACCGGGAAACGGGTTTCTTACCCGTTGGAAACGTTTAATTAGGAACCGTGTAATTAAGACACGGATACCCGAGTGTGCCTGTCCCTGTGTCTGATCCGCCCTCAATGTGTAGTGGCAGTGGCAATCTAAAATATAGGTACGATTTTATATTTGAACAAAGTATTGAACCGCATTTAACCTGCAACAAAAAAAATTTCTAGCTGCGTAATTCGTAAAAAACCGCGAATTTTTCGGTAGGTATTTTTTTGTTTCAGACTTTTTACTAATAAAAACATAGGTTTTTCGAATATTCAATTGTAATGGATCCGCAAGACTCAAGCTTGGAAAAGTTTCTAAGTGGATCCGCGGACCCGCGCTTGGAAACGTTTCTAAGTTGGAAACGTTTCTTGGCGTTTCGTGTCGTTCGGGTTCTTAGTACCGCCGGTGCTAAGGATTCGTGTACACGTGTCTGCGGGTAACACGGATACCGGGAGCCCTAATCTAAAACAGACCAAAATCGTATGACGTGATTAATGGACAAGCCCAAAGCGAGAGAGCTAGTACAAGATTTTTGTGTTAATCAACTTTTTACGCCCTTATTTATAACCTAGCTGATAAGTGTAGTTTGTCAATTTTCGTCTTATAGAAATATTGATATGAAGGAAAGGGACAAACGATACTTATCAGCTTGCTAGGTTAAGAGACGTTACTGAATAAGGAGTGTTGTAGTAACACGGACTTAACTAGTTAAATCCTTATCTGACACTAGTAATAATTATTAGTATTCGTTTGACCTCGTGTTGCGAGCCGTGTGGTGACGGCAGTAAGAATACATTCGTCACCACCCCAACTCTTCTCCGCGGGTGTAGTAACGTAACTAAGGGATTGAAGTGTAACTGACCATTTTTGATAGAAGATTGATGATAGGCAGCAGCGTCATCATAGTGGACACATTACTGTGATCGCCAATCCGCTTGCCCAGCGTGCCGATTATGGGCATTTACCTCCTAATGCGTCTATAGAGGCCTACATCCAGCAGTGGACTAAGATAGCCTGATGATGTGACCTCGTGTTAGTGGCCTTACCGGTATTTCGGCCCAGCCACGACATTGGTCTAAAGGTGCGTGCAGACCGAAAGAGCATTCGCTGTTCTAGCGCCCGTTCTAAGAAATCAACCAATCACGTTTTGTATACCGATCGAATTTCGTAGAGTGGGAGGTTAGAACAGCGAATGCTCTTTTAGTTTAACCGCACCTTTAGGCGACCAGCGGCGAGCGAATCCACGAGTTGGAGCGGGATGCCGATATGGGTACGAGAGAGAGCACCATACGTTTTCCGCTAAGCCGGTCGCCTTAGACCGATGTCATGGCCAGGACATTTTTCAAGAGGGATTATGGCTAAGTAAATAAATTTTCTGTCATTTTTTTACAATGCATCAGTTCGAGCCCGCCGTCAACTTGTTCAATAATTCAATTACCTATAAAATGTTTATTATACATTTTAATAGGTGATCATGTAAACATAACATAATTACATCATAAATAGTGGGAACATAACTGATAACACTAATAACCGCATCTGAACTAAGCCACTTAGTCATTTAACAACTGATAGCAATGCTACTAGGAAACTATCAAATACCTTTATTTGTTAATTTATTAAGAGCCTATACTATCCCACTGCAGGGCAAAGGCCTCCCTCAAATACCTACTACAAAATATTGTATTCAATAGTTAATTGTAACGCATTTTAACAGCAAATTTTCTCAATTTAACAAACAGCGCAATAAGTTATCATATCATGAAAAGCATTTTAAAAGTTTTATCATTAACATGTCATAAGGGTAATAATAAACCAAATACCTACTGAACTAAGTAATTATCACAACAATGATCATATCGCCTTACTGTAACGTTGATATTCGTCCTAAATTTCACTCAGCAGCACTAGCAATAGGAGAATCTTTGAAAGTGAAATCAATTATCAGACCGACATTCTTGGCGTTGCGTTATTGTGTCGGTATTGCCAAATATTCACGTTTTAATCCGCTATTTTGACAGTGGATTCGCGTTCTGTCATATGCTAAAGCCGGTCCGCTTTTTAACCGACTTCAAAAAGGAGGAGGTTTACAATTCGTCGAAATCTTTTTTTTTTTTTTTATGTATGTTCCCCGATTACTCGAAGACGCGTGGACCGATTTGAAAACTGCTTTTTTTGTTTGAAAGGGTATACCTTCTAGTTGGTCCCATTGTCACCGAATTCAGATCTGATGATGGGATCCTGGAGAAATCGAGGGAACTCTTCAAATGTTGTAGGCACACATGACATTTTTCATTTATTTTCGAAGACTGATCAAGTATTTGCGTCTAGTCATGAACGTTTTAAGTTGGTGATCTGATGATGGAAGGTACAACTCCTTAGTAATTAGGAGTTGGGGGATAATTCTTTAAGTATAACATATTTCGTGTATTTTGGAAGCTATTTGAGTATTTGCCTTTAGGTGGTCATCCTTTCATGTTGGTGAGCTGATGATGAAAGGTACAACTCCTTAGAGATTAGGAGTTGGGGGACAATTCTTTAACTATAACATATTTCATGTATTTTGGAAGCTATTCGAGTATTTGCGTTTAGGTAGTCATCCTTTCATGTCGGTGAGCTGATGATGGAAGGTACAACTCCTTAGAGATTAGGAGTTGGGGGATAATTCTTTAAATATAACATATTTCATGTATTTTGCAAGCTATTTGAATATTTGCCTTGAGGTGGTCATAGTCTCATGTTGGTGAGCTGATGACGAAAGGTATAACTCCTTAACGATTAGGAGTTGGAGGATGATTCTTTGAATATAACAACTGTCATACATTTTCGAGATCTATTCAAGTGTTTGCTTAGTAGTTATGACATGTTGGTTAGCGGTTAGTGATTCTTTAAATAATATAGATTCAGATTTTCTGGCCTATTATAGTGCAGTAGGTACATTCTAATTATAAATATTTAGAGCACACTAAATAACGATTTTACACTACTAAAAAGCAAAAAATAAAATATTTTAAAATAAAAATTAAACCGCCTCGCCTTCAAAAATTAACCCAAACTAAAAAGTAAAAAATAATTTTAGTTCCTACTTCTTAGGATTTCCTACCCAAACCTTTAAACCTTTTACCCTATTCATTGGAATAAAATATTATGGCTAGGTATCCTACAGATTTCTTAGAAGTCGGTGCCAAGCCAAATATGTTCACTTCGCGAGTATATGATTGTATTCGATAGAGCTTTGCAACTTACTGTCACTCCGGTTATACTTTCATCAAAATGACTGAGGTAGATCTTCTGTTGATAAAAACATAATCGGCGGCACTTGGCACCGACTTCTAAGAAATCTGTAGGATACCTAGCCATAATATTTTATTCCAATGAATAGGGTAAAAGGTTTAAAGGTTTGGGTAGGAAATCCTAAGAAGTAGGAACTAAAATTATTTTTTACTTTTTAGTTTGGGTTAATTTTTGAAGGCGGTTTAATTTTTATTTTAAAATATTTTATTTGGGTAAGTTTTAAAGCGCTATAAGCGGTTCACCTTTTAGTGGCATAGAACCTCGTGTAATTTTAGAATTATAATAAACTAATGTCAGTTTCAAACATAAATATACGAGTATTTACTCACGTAATTTAAGCTGAGCTAAATATTTTAATCATCTGCAAGGACCGAGCTACTCTATGTACTCACATATATCACACGCCGGTCCCCCAAAGCCATGGTCGCACGCGCAAGTATTCGGCGCAACGCACTTCCCATTCACGCAATTATCAACGCACACAGGCACGCACTGATCGCCGGCCGAATCCGGCGCGTAACCGGCACAACATTCCTCAACCGGACGGGTCTTCACTAACAGCTGCGTTTTGTAGACCTGTCGGAACTTGATCTTGTATTTGGAGCATCTGGGTGGGACGTTGAAGCACCAGGAGTACTCTTTCACTTGGTATGGTTGTTGCTCGGTGACACGCACTTTCGTCGTGTATCTGGAAAGGATGGAAGCGATAAGTGTATGAATGAACAGTGGCTGGAATTCTGATAAATATGTCCTTTATAGATGCATTTTTCATTATGCAAGCATTAGGTCTGATAAGTGCTGACTGATACAGTAAGAGTAACCCCAATGTATGTTAGCACCACCATAAGGTTTCGCAATCTGAATTTTGACCAGATAGGAATCCAGATAATTCATACCTTTTTGTCCGGATTTCAAGCCCTTAAATAAATAGTCAGACAATGTATGGAAACTGTGCTCAAATCTTAATTTAAGTACCTATAATTATGTAAGACTGATGATGAATTAATGACATTCTGTTTCTGTACTGTGTGGTTCAATAAATGTTACTTCGGTTACATTCGATTCACCTATCACCGTAACCATGGCAATAACAGACAAAAAAAAGTCCCACCCATATACCTCCCAAAAATAACGAAATTACCAAGCCTACATTTGATGTTTTATTTTTATTTGTCTAATTATCTCATCAAGACTGCAGTTACTCACATTGAAGTAGGTAGGTATTCATGTTTCCGTTTCTGTGCAAAATATGCATAATGTTAGTATAATAGAACAATGGCCTGCTCATTCAATTATGATGAATAGAAACTGTTTTACAAACATGAAACTAGTTTACCAGCATGTTTAGTTTCAGGAAATAGCAAACTAGAATTTATGGAATTCGAACATTTCTTTCGTACATATATTATGTACTGGCTGGTCTGACCTTCACCGATTAACATTGAAACCAATTCGAAGCAAGCAAAATTAACCTCCGATCCGTTTTCAGTAAAAATATAGGGAACGATATCACCTAGAGTTTTAACGACAAGCCGAATACAAACAGCCAAAACAGATACAATCATATCACTTCATCAGACTATTACAGTCCAGTGCTGGACATAGGCCTCTCCTATTATTTATGCGTGTGGAATGGACGCATTAAGAGGAATAAGAGGTAATGCTTATAATCGCCATGCTTGAGAATCGGGTTGACGATCTCAGTAGTGTGTCCATGACGCTGCTGCCCATCATCAATCTTCAATAAAATGGCATACAACGAATACAACACTGAATATTTGTAAATCTGATATCAATGACAGAAGACAATGGTCAATCGTATTACGAGTACATAACATCGTTCCCAATCGAACGGAGCGGGTTACGTTTGTAAGTAGGATGGATTGATTTTATCCCAATAAAACTCAATCGGGCCAAGTGCTTTGTTGTGCTTCCCCCTCAGATATCACTGTTTATCTTCCAGCCATATAATATGGACAAAACAAAGGAGACAATAACGGGAAGGGAATACATAAAGTTAACTGACCTGAATGAATACCGACCAATAGCTTAATAAAGCCTTATTACAAAGAGTTAAGGTGCAAAATTGTCATCGTTCTGTGACAATCAGCAGACCGGTATTGAAAAAACAAAATGAACAATAATGTGGAACAATATGCTGGAAAGCAAACAAAGTGTGAAGCGAGAAATACCTAACTAACACGGATGTAGTGTAGTAAGTTGATTGTGGGAGTTTCCATAATTTTAACAATTATGTTGGACTATTTCATTCAAAGCTATCCCTCAACTCTTAATTGATGTAACATTTTGGTGTGATAGAGATGACACAAATATCGCCTTCGATCGAACAATCAACAGCGATAAAGGCGATAGACGATCGAATGATAAATGGTTCGCGGTAGGCTATCAAAGTTACCTTTATAAAACCAAAACTTTGGTATAGTTGATTGAATGAAGTACCTAATTTTCGGTTTACGATGTATGACGTATAAACAGAAGCAGACACACAGACAGACATAACCATAACGAATCCGTAAAGGTTTAATTTGCTATTTTGGCTATGGAATGGAACCCTAAACAGAGTAGTAGCTCGTAAATAATATCATTTTCAAAGACTTTCATGGGCTCCCTGCAGTGTCTTAAAAGGAGTACGTAGCATCCGGCGCACTCAAAAATATCTGAACACGCGTCTGTCGTTATGGCAATAAAGGCGTGTTCAGATAGGTTTGAACGCTCCGAAAACTACGATATATCCGATGGCGACTGTACATAAAAGAGTTCCTAAAGGATCGTCATGTGCATGACATCTCGGGAGTTGTCCTTGGACTAAGGTTTTGACTTGACGAATTTTAGATCAAATATTTAAGTTCATAATACAGTAGATATTTTTTTCTGTTTAAAGCCTAAAGATATACCGCCTTATTCATAACAATTCTAACGTCTCCTAACTTAGCAAGCCGATAGTATTGATGGTCTCTTTCGCTCTTAGATACACATTAAAACCGAAAGGGACAAACAATATTTGTCGGCTTGCTAAGTTAAGGTGAATTCAGACCAAACGAGCATTCACTATTCTACGAAATTCGATCGTTACACAAAACGTGATTCGTTGATTTCGTAGAGTGAGGGATAGAACACCGAATGCTCGTTTGGTCTGAATGCACCTTTAGGAGGCGTTTATGAATAAGGGGGATAGTTTCTTGAATAAGCAATTTATTAACACTCTAATTAGGTACTAAGTGAAACAAGTATTCAGTCAGTTTGATAATCCACTGCACTTTAACCTTGTCGATAATTCTATTTAAAGTGACCATTGGTCTTTCGTACAGATAAAAAAGCATAACGCATTCTTATCGGGTCAAGAACAGACTTTCGAACACTTCTGCTGACTTAGTAAAGTTATCGTATCGTAGTTTAACTTCGGAGGTCACGTTATCTAATTGTTTTTGCATAAAACAATATGACTCATATCATGCTCATCTCCGGTTTGTGAATTACAACACAACATCGTGCATACATTATTACTAGAGAAGATTTTTAAGTGTACATGTCTATTGTTTACTAACTTATGCACGGCACTTGTTCAGCCAGAACTTGGACCTTGGAATTTTGTTAGAAATTCCCCATAAAAAATGATACCTTTTCAACCTCAAGGGACGATTTAGGGGATTAAAATTGTATCCTTTCTTAGCAAACAAGGCACCAAATACCGTCAGTATATTGCCTACGAAAAAAAGGTCTTACCTACACAATATGGTAAATCTTTTAAATTCACGTACCAAAAACAGGTTAAAAACCAGTTTTTTTTATTCAAAATTTGGATATCGAACAAGGTAAGGTACACAATAAGAATGTAATCCCGACAATATTAGATTTTATATATAATATCTATAGCAAGGTATCTCCTGTTGTGCCAATATTTTGTTGTACAGAGTCTTCATAGATGGTCAAGTTATCCTGATAAAAATATATGTTTGTATTATTCAGTACGTAATTCAAATTATACTCCATTAAATTGAATTTTTGCAATACCAAAGGTTTTTCTTATTGTACATAGATTAAAGCAGATAGTTTCGAGGTTTTAAAACTGATGAATATGGCTTTTTGCAAAAAAAATTGCAATCTCTTAATATGTCAGTACCTATTGAATCAGGAGTATGATACGAGATTTCTTTCAAATAGGTAATTATTACTTAGTGAGTTTTGGTTGTCAACCGACGAATCCGACGATATGCATTATGTTTATGTTACAAAATTTGCATAATTTGGCCTTAATGAGCGCGACTGCAATGCTGCATAAGTCACTGAATTGCTTTAAGTACCGTCTTGCATTACCAATACAATAATTATAATATCATTTAGGATTAGGATAAGTGTGTACTCGACTAGAATTATTATACGTGTTTACAATTACAATAATTCAAGAACAAAATAATTCTTTGCACAAAGCAGTTTCCTTATGTGGGTCATCGGATCGAACGCATGCAGAGACGTTGCAAACACAAAACGTGCCACTAGTACAAACGGCCAATAAATTACTGACCACGCGTGACCCTTATTTTAATAGGCATAAAGTGCAAATTGGGTCACTGAGTTGGGAATGGTTTACATTTTTTTTTCGGATTTTAAGGCCTGAAATGGTTAACAATTGCGATTTTTGCACAGACATATTGAATAAATATTGGGAGTGTTTATAGCAGCAAATTAGAAATGATTTACATGAGCTACATTTTTATGGTAAAAAAAAAGATTTCATTTAATTAAATAAAGGATCCAGAGCGGTACATCATGCTGAGTGAAGACTTTAGCGCCATTCACTATTCACGTATAAATTTAGAATGTTATGTAACTAAGCTATTTTTTTTTGTGCTAGGTAATAAACATTACTTATTCTTATTCGTAAAATTATTCGTTTCATAAAGAAAAATGCATGATGGTATTAATGTCAAAATGTACATCATGATATCGTTCAATAAACATTAAAAATAATAATTATGTAGGTACCTACAGTCCTACACCTACCTGAATTGTCAACATCGTCATTAGGCCGTCACAGAGAAAATACAAAGATACCTAAGATAGCACTTTAATGTGGCGGTTTAAGGTATTTTTGCGTGACTACGAAAATAATAAGTAGTGGTTCTCCTATACCTATATGTATCTAGATTACTACTATTATAATACATTATACAATTGTATCATAATAACTTTATTACCTAAGAATGCAGCCATTCAGCCAGTAAATAGTATCTGTGGGACCTAGACTAAGCACTGAATGAATCACGGATGTGTCAATGAAGTTGGAATAACTCATCGTATTTACGCACGCGAGTTGCGAACAAAGACGACCGGAGCCAATGTTACGAGTAAAACATTGAAACATGCAATTCCAAGTAATACATATAAACTTATGAAGCCTATACCTACCAGCTACCTAAACTGTATACACAATAACCGCAACTAAACACGTTCGCCTCCCGTATTGTCTCAATAAGTGCTATTACTATGCCAACCGAAATTATCTCGTAGAACTTTTCGGCAAGCCGCCGACATCGACACATGACTTGTGTCTAAAATGTTTGTAGGTATATCTGGGTCAAACGCAAACCCATGTTCGGAGTCTTTCCGGTGGACAATCTAAAAGTTAAGGCCTATAAAGCTTGATTTTCTCATGAAAGCCTTATATATCTATATTATTAAGAGGTACTCCTTTTTCATTGCGTGGTATGATAAAAATCATAACTACCTGTCCACAGGCCGTTAACTATCGGACACAGGAAAGAAAAAGTGCGTGTTCAGCTGAACTGTAGAGCCCCTCTTTCCTGTGGCCAATAAGCAACGGTAGGAGTGTAGTCGTGATTTTTATCATACAATTCAATAGGAAAGGAGTGCCTTTAAATGACAATAAGGGTTTAATAAGAAAATTAACTCTCATAGCCCTTAACTTTTAAAATGTCCACCGGAAAAACTCATAACATCATTGAGTTTGACCCATCTATGTCACAGGCATGGCAGTAAGAACTTGATTTATGTTATTGAATAATGTAACTTTGATCACATAAGTGTGTCATTGGCATAGGAGTTAGATTTTGTTGATCACAGACGTTGTGTTTTTGGCGCTGGACGTATTAACTACTACTAACTAGATGGAGAACGAACATAAGACACTATTCGTGAAATCGTCACTAACAGCACAGTTTCGGGCTGTCGTATTAATTTATTATAGGAGCAAGGCTCGGTGTCTTGCTTGCATTCATGTTTCTGGCTATTGTTAATATAAAAATAAATTGTTTAAAAAACCATAATGCCTCATGAACAATCGGAATGAAAGAATGAGTATTTTTTGCAAAAATAATTAAAATTGCATCAGGCCATATGTGACAGTGTAGCGAATTTAAACAACCGTTTGCAAATGTAATCTTGAATACTTCCTTCCCCATTCGTGGTCCTAATTGATGCTGATGACAATGATTGCTGATGAGATGATAAATAGCTAATTTAGTGTGAAGTATTTACCCGCGTATTAGTTAAATAAATTTTCAATATGAATGACAATCGTAGATAAAACTTTGTTTCTTAAATTAATTTAAATTATCTTTTCTCATTAATATGTACCCATATCAACATGTTTGTTATTTGTTACTTACTAAGGAAGAGCCGTGTCCCTTGACACAAGTATTTATTTAGGTACTTAAAAAGGGGCACCAACCTGTACTAAGTATGAATAATTGTGCTACTGAATAAATATTTTTATTTTTTTTTATTTACAGAAGTTCCACTGCTGAACTTATTAGTTAATCTGTTTCAACTTTTCCTACCAATGCCAAATGTCAACGTGAAAGATTAATTACCTAATCGCAGTTTGATGGACGTTTATGAACAACAGCATTAGTGTCGAAATGCAATTAGACACAACTTCGAGTCTGGAGAGAAAATAACGTGGGAGGCCTGTCCTAATGTGCCCTCCCATTACTTGTGACTTGTGACCTTAAGGCCCGGCCACGACATTGGTCTAAGGCGACCAGCTATGCTATTCTCTTATTCACACATTCGACACTGCGTTCGTCAACGAGCTCGACGACGAGACAGCCTTCACTTCGACGTAGAGCGCAGCGCTGCGAAAAACGGTATTCACTAACGTAGAACAGCTCGTCGTCGAACTGTAGGCGGTAACTCTCGAGACGCAGTGTAGTTCCAGCTCACGCCGCATTCATCGTCGAGCGCTAGTGTCGTTTAAAGTGCATTAGTGAACACCATTTTTAGGCGCGACGCTGCCGCAGCGCTGACACAGCGCTGATAGCAAGGCGGTTTCCTTAGTGAATAACACTGCAGCGGCGAGCGAATCCATGAGTAGGAGCGGAATGCCGATAGGGGAACTCCCTCTCGCACGTATGGTTTCAATAAGTCGGTCGCCTGTCGCCTTAGACCAATGTCGTGGCCGCAGCATTACTAGTGCTTTTCGGCTGTAAAACATCACTGAGTTACGTGTTCTTGCTAATAGGGCCCTTACGGAAACACTTCGACCCAATGATATCTCTTCTATAAAAAAAACAGTGTCTATTCCTACAGTCCCCAAGCAGGTATGAAGGTAAGTCCAAGAAAAATGTAATGCGAATATTGGTAAATTAAATTACACTGTGGATTTACCCAGTAGTAATTCAAGTAATCCTGACACGATATCAGTTCAACAAATATTTAAAGGAGCCTTATACACCGTGATTTCTAATAACCCGAAAGATTTTAACAGTGTGTTCCTGACCACATTTAGAAACTATAATGTCGTATAAACTTTTTTGGATATCGCCTAGTTTCAGAGTTATTACCAATTAAAAAAAGACATATTTTCTAATTGTAACTCGGTACAAAAGATCTTTTTAATGGCGTTGGTGCCATTATTTATTTTATTTTATTTATTTATTTTATATTCCAATAAGTTTCACAGCATAACAGTAAAAACCAAATCACTGTGAACTAAAAATTTACAAAACAAATAGGTACTTAAAAACTATTTCAATTTGGGCGACGACGTAACGACGTGGCTCCGTTGCGTTGTCTGATCTGACGTAGGATTCGGCAGATTGCCCCTGAACTGCCGAAACACGACGCCCTTCGGCCAGAAGTCGGCACTCGCGATGGTGTCCTGCAGCGGGCGCGGCACGCGCACCACAAACGAGCTGAAGTGCACGTAGTGGCGCGACCGCAGCTGCTGCACCCTCAGCGCGAAGCCAGTCTTCCGGCGAACATACTCCACCACATCATCGGGCACGGCGGAGTAATGCAGGCGCGAAACATAGAGCGCCTTACACGGTGTTGCGACCCGCAAGCCGGAATTAACTGGCTCGGCGGTGCCACATAAAGTTTTCCGAGGCGCCCTGCGCGCCTTGCTCTTCTTTTCCACCAGTGTGAATCCCTCCTTATCCACACTGGTGCGGTTGGACTTTTCCTTAATCGCAACCCGTACTGCACTTCCCTCAGAAGGCAATGAGGCTCGGTGGGCTGCGACGGGCCTACCGGCGACGTCAGCGTAGGCACGGTGACGTAAACTTGAAACAGGAGGCGGCGGCACGCGCGGGGGACGCGCGGGCGGCGCAGCGGCGAGTGCGGCACGTGGTACTGTGTCAGCAACAGGCAAACTGACAGACTCAGCATTTATAGCCGGCCGGTCATCGCTCCTGAAATTTGATGCCGTCGACCGAGTCGGGACATTCCGCAGACTATTTACTTCGTCACGTAACTCGGCAATAGTTACTTGGGCGGCTTCAAACTTCAAGATGATCTCAGCTAAACTCGTTTTTAGGGCCACGATATCCTTAAACAAGCAGCATACGTCGATATTATCCGGGATTTGTACGGAAAGGATAGAGGAATCCTTCGCCACAAACTCCGGAATGCGCTCCTGGTTCTCCTTAAGGATTCTGTTGATGTCCATAAGGGTCTTCCTTCCAGTTTCGTCCCCTTTCCGATGAGGTACATACGTGCCAACAACTCCAAGGGATTGGCACAACACCTGCTTCGCTTCGCAGATGTCTTCGACGGTAAAACTCGAGGCTCGCGTACTAAACTCGACCGCGGTTACCGCATCCATCCCTCCCTCCCGCAGCACCTTCTCCTTCTGCTGCAGGAAAGCGAGGAAGTCGTTCACGATGGGTTGACTCGGATTAGAAGAACTCATCGCGTCGATTCGTAAGCAGCGGCGAGGCCGCACTACTATCGTAAATAATATATATTTAATCACTCATCGATGCGTCCACATCGCTTGGCGCATCGCGTGCGACTGTGGAGAATAGTCTCACTAACCTCATTAATAGATGTCGAAAAGTGAGAAATAAAACCTTTTTCATGAATAACTTTTATTTTTTATGTTAAAATACATTCAAAAATTAAATAACAATTGAAAAAAAAAATTAAAAAAAAATTTTTTTTTCGCCAAAAATGACAAAAGTCACATAATATTTTTTGTTTGTTTTTACATCAAAAATGCGTGGTTAAAATCTTTCGGGTTATTAGAGATCACGGTGTATATAACTTATAAGATATTGCATATGCATATATTATACCCGAGATATTCGACCAATGCCCAATAAAACCGAATGGATGAGTGGTTTAGGCATCAGCCATGGAAGATGAGCAAATGGTTTCGAATCCCTGCTCGGACGTTGGTGAACTTGTCTCTTTTTCTTTTGTACTTTTGTCTAATATTTATAATCATTAATAATATTCAATAATTAACAAATCGTGAGTCTCAAAATCTATGAACCGGATAGGGTATCAGGATAGACGAATTGGTGTAAGTATCTTATATTATCTATTCTGAAGCATCACTGACCCAGATTTTGGTCATGCATCTATTGTGTATGCAAGTGCAAGGTTAGGTGAGTTAGGTCAGACCTACTGTTAAGTGCACCTGCACAAAATTGGGACAACCGCGGGGATCTTTTATTAATAAATGTCTAGACACTATATTAATATTTCATTGCCTACTTCCTGAAAATTGTTAGGTCAGGGACAGGTACGTATTAAAGAAATAATTCGATTCAATTCAAATTATATTATACTTGATTTTATGATAAGGACGAAAGTTAATTGCGCGTTTTACTAGTTAGTTTAAACATAATTTATTACATCAAATGAACCGTTTTCCGTCTAAAATGATGCATGAAAATAATTTAATTAATTGTTTGATACCATGCAAACAGGAAAACATATGAGTGATTATCATGTATCAATTCACATATGACAAGTAGCTGGATATTGCTTAACACCGCCACAAACTGCATTGAATTGTCTCGTATTTATTAACAAAATTCTTTTTTTTTTTTTTTAGTAACATGTTGTTTCTCTTAGTGTTTTCATAGTTTTTGACTATCAGGTGAAGGGTATGATAATAACTAAGAATAGAACACATTGTAGTAGCATTGTAATCAAAAATAAGTTTTATGACGAGTAAGGGCCTACACGCAATTAGGGCCTGACTACGACATTGGTCTAAGGGGACCGGCGCGGCGGCGAGCGAATCCATAAGTTGGAGCGAGAGGCCGATATCGGAACTTCCTCTCGCACGTATGGCTTTCCGCCAAGCCGGTCGCCTTAAACCAATGTCGTCGCCAGGCCATTAGACGTAACGACGACGTACCGAGACACTTGCTGTTTGCGACCATATATAACATGGACGTCTAAAGCCGGCTCAAAAATTCCCCCAAAATCAATTGTTCAATTGTGCCAAGATGGGCAGGACATAGCGCTTTTCTTAACATCGCGCACATTTCGGCGCAATACCTTTGACAAATGTTCATAGAATATAGCCAATAAAAAGTTTGATGGACCAATCACAACTATTTTGAAACGGCGGTTTAAGTTTTTATAGGTTGACATTGAAATTCTTTGCTGTGAGCATTTGAGAAGGGGTGACATTTTGTCAACTAAAATTCAGGACCGTCTTTGAATGGCAATTTACTATAGCGTGTGGCTTCCATGTTTTATTTGTTCGTAGCCTGCTGTAGCATACAGGCATTGGGTCTCCATCTGCAGAACCAAAAGCCAACCCGTTTGCCTATCGCATAGCATGGCGATTATGGGCATAACCTCCTAATCTGTCAATACGCATAGGAAAGGCCTAAATCCAGCAGTGGATTGCAAACCCCTGATAATGATGAATTACTTAGATTATAAGATACTCACGGCTCTTGCCGCATGCAGACATTGGGGCCCTCAAAGATGGCGCTGGCCCCCGCCACGAGCCCCAGAACCAAAACCTTCCACATGTTCTACGCTCGCTGCATAACCCTGGTTTTACGTCACAATGTGCAACCATATTGGTCTTCTATTGGCTTTTGTTATAAAGATACTCACGGCTCCTGTCGCATGCAGAATGGGCCACCTTCTGCAGAACCAAAACCTTCCACATGTACGCTCGCTACACAACTCTGGTGTTACGGCGTAATTTGAAATCATTATTAGTCTTGTGGTGTGTTTGACCGCGTGGATAGAATACATTTTGTCACCACCCCAACTCTTCGCTTAAGAGTGTCGACTCTCAAGGGATTGAAGTATCACCGACCATTGGATTATTGAATATTGATGATGGGCAGCAGCGTTATCATAGTGGACATACTTCTGCGTTCGCTAACCCGCTTGTCAAGTGTTCCGATTATAGGCATTTACCACCGCCGCGTCCGTACGCATAGGTAATAGGAGAGGCCTATGGCCTATGGAGGCAGTGGACTGTAAAAGGCTGATGACGGCCGATTGACGAATTACTTAGGTTATAAGATACTCACGGCTCCTGCCGCATGCAGACATTGGGACCCTCAAGGATGGCGCTGGCCCCCGCCACGAGCCCCAGAACCAAAACCTTCCATATGTTCTACGCTCGCTCCATAACCCTGGTATTACGTCCCAATGTGCAACCACATTAGTCTTGTATTGACTTTGGTTATAAGATACTCACGGCTCCTGTCACATGCAGAATGGGCCACCTTCTGCAGAACCAAAACCTTCCACATGTACGCTCGCTACATAACCCTGGTGTTACGGCGTAATTTGAAATCATTATTAGTGTTGTGGTGTCTTTGGCCGCGTGGATATACATTTTGTCGCCACCCCAACTCTTCGCTTAAGAGTGTCGACTCTCAAGGGATTGAAGTGTCGCTGACCATTCGATTATTGAATATTGATGATGGGCAGCAGCGTTATCATAGTGGACATACTTCTGCGTTCGCTAACCCGCTTATCAAGCGTTCCGATTATAGGCATTACCACCTATTGCGTCCGTACGTATAGGTAATAGGAGAGGCCTATGGCCTACGGAGGCATTGGACTGTAAAAGGCTGATGACGGCTGAATGACGAATTACTTAGGTTATAAGATACTCACGGCTCCTGCCGCATGCAGACATTGGGACCCTCAAGGATGGCGCTGGCCCCCGCCACGAGCCCCAGAACCAAAACCTTCCACATGTTCTATGCTCGCTCCATAACCCTGGTGTTACGTCACAATGAGCAACCATATTGGTCTTCTATTGGCTTTTGTTATAAAGATACTCACGGCTCCTGTCGCATGCAGAATGGGCCACCTTCTGCAGAACCAAAACCTTCCACATACATGTACGCTCGCTACACAACTCTGGTGTTACGGCGAAAGGGTTTAGCAGCCTTACCGAACAAGAGGTGCCTTTCCCCACGGATGAGGTCAATATTTTAGGTGGTGTACTAGCAGGACCTAAGAATACTCCATGCTTAATATCAGCTCTAGATCTTCTTTTGTTTTAGAGTTATTCAAGATAATGTGAAATATACAGGGTGCCGTTGAAAGTGGCATATTTCGTAAACTGTTCAAGTTAGATCAACCAAACAAAATTGTGTTTGATAACAATAAAATAAACTACAAAATGCATATTTTTAATCTGCATCTTGTCCTTATTTTTCATAATAAAAAAAGGGTTTTTGTTTTTTTTTCCATATTTTTTTTATTTCACGCGGAGGTACACCTACAAAAAAAATATGCAAACATAGCCACTAATGTCCACTATATACATAAATTAAGATATTTCCATAAATCATCGTGCGTCATGCTAAAAAAAAAACTATTCCAGAAGTAGTCGTTACTGGCATACAAATAAAGTACCAGTGCATGAGTGCAGTGTGAACATAAGTTAGTGTGTAGGTACATAATCTCTTCTAATAAACCTATTTAGAATAATCGACGGTGACATATCAAACGTTGATATGTGTATCTATATATATATATATATATAAAATACCTATTCGTATTTTGTGTTTATTTTTACATTCTTAGCATCAGACCATTTTTCTCAGTTTTGCACCACCTACTATCAACATTTACTTTCTTATCTCCTCTACCCAAAGGTTGTCTGGAAGAGATCGCTCTTTAGCGATAAGACCGCCTTTTGTTTACATCTTTCAAACATGTATTTTTGTTATTTGTTTTGTATTTGTCTTTGAGGTGCTATAAAGAGTTATTGTATTGTATTGTATTGTTGATAACATTTGACAGATAGTATACAATCGGACCTTTTCTTCGAAACTTTGGAAGATGTCGAAGTGTATTTACCGGACGAATGTATTTTAATGTATGGTGTATGTAAATATGGCAAAAGATGCTTTAGATTTGTAAATAGTCAATTCCAGCTTTTAGCTGTATTATACTGTCGCTTATGCACACGTCCACGGTTTGAAATAAAAAAAGATTAGAAAAGGCTAATTGTTTTCTATATCAACTCATTTAAAGAGATAGTTCCGTTTATACCTATTATTAATTATAAATTATTAAGCAATCGACTCGTTTTGACATTTCGTCGTCGATTATTCTAAATAGGTTTATTAATAGTACATTGTGCATCAAGGGATGTAAGTACGGAAGTACTAATGAGAGTGTTAGAAGCCCGACGCCGTCAGGCGGAGGGCTTTTATGACTCGAGTTATTAGTATTCCGCTTACCGACCGTGATGCATACAATGTTTTTCATCACACTTGCCGACAAAAAAATAAGTTTTAAGACATAACATTATTAAATGACGTACTGACATTTCTATTACTCCCTAGGGAATTTCACTTTTCTATTACTCCCGCAGCGCGTGCAAGCAATGGCGCGCTTAGGCAGCAAGTGTGATGAAAAAGAGATTGTGTACCTACACCCTTATGTTCACACTGTACTAATACTTTATTTGTATGCCAGTAACGACTACTTCTGGAATAGTTTTTTTTTTTGGCATGACGCACGATGATTTATGGAAATATCTTAATTTATGTATATAGTGGACATTAGTGGCTATGTTTGCATATTTTTTTTGTAGGTGTACCTCCGCGTGAAATAAAAAAATATGGAAAAAAAAAACAAAAACCCTTTTTTTATTATGAAAAATAAGGACAAGATGCAGATTAAAAATATGCATTTTGTAGTTTATTTTATTGTTATCAAACACAATTTTGTTTGGTTGATCTAACTTGAACAGTTTACGAAATATGCCACTTTCAACGGCACCCTGTATATTTTACATTATCTTGAATAACTCTAAAACAAAAGAAGATCTAGAGCTGATATTAAGCATGGAGTATTCTTAGGGCCTGCTAGTACACCACCTAAAATATTGACCTCATCCGTGGGGAAAGGCACCTCTTGTTCGGTAAGGCTGCTAAACCCTTTGCCATCATTATTAGTCTTGTGTTATTGTCTTTGGCCGCGTGAAGACGGCAGTAAGAATACATTTTGTCACCACCCCAACTCTGCCCGTGAGGCATGAGTATAATAAACTCGTTAGAGTCGACAAAGGGATTGAAGTATCACCGACCATTGGATTATTGAATATTGATGATGGCCAGTAGCGTTATCAATGTTATCATAGTGGACTTACTTCTGCGTTCGGTAACCCGCTTGTCAAGCGTTCCGATTATCGGCATTTACCACCGCCGCGCCGTACTCATAAGTAATAGAAGAGGCCTATGGCCTACGGCAGTGGACTGTAAAAGGCTGATGACGGCTGAATGACGAATTACTTAGGTTATAAGATACTCACGGCTCCTGCCGCATGCAGACATTGGGACCCTCAAGGATGGCGCTGGCCCCCGCCACGAGCCCCAGAACCAAAACCTTCCACATGTTCTACGCTCGCTCCATAACACAGGTGTTACGTCACAATGTGCAACCACATTAGTCTTGTATTGGCTTTTGTTATAAGATACTCACGGCTCCTGTCGCATGCAGAATGGGTCACCTTCTGCAGAACCAAAACCTTCCACATGTACGCTCGCTACACAACTCTGGTGTTAAGGTCTCTGCCCACTAGACCGTAGCATACCATGACCGTAGCATGAACGTATCAGACACGGAATGTAAGACGACACGGACTACTATGCCCACTATAACGTGTGTACATCGTTTCATGTCCGTGCTAAGCCCGTTTAGTGACCGTTGCATCCGCGTCGCAACCACGTATCATCCGCGTCGCAATTACGTATCATCCCCGTAGTATGAGCAATTCATATCCGTCGTTATCGTTCCATTGTCACAGTTTTTTTCAGTTGCAAATTGTTTTCGCGCCTTTACTATCGCTGTGCTAGTATTTTCCTAGGAGTTTATTTCTTCACCTATTTTTCTGAGCAGACATCGTAAACTGCGATCGAAATCCATTGAAGTACCTACTAGAGTTGTTACTGAGTCAAGTCAAAGTCAAAAATTATTTATTGAGTAGGCTTAGCAACGGCATTCTTCTGGCAATCTTTGGGGAGACCTATGTTCAGCAGTGGACGTCTTTCGGCTGATATGATGATGATATGATGAGGCTTAGCAACAAGCACTTTCGAATCGTCAGTTATACATTTATATGGCGGAATGTGTTTATTTATCATTAATATTATTATAGTATTAAATTACACTTATCATTGTCTACGTAACCTAGACACTGATAAGTGTAATCTATGATATTAAACTAAAACTTCTTGGAATTGGTAAATATATTGTCTATATTATGAGAGTATACATATGTTCTTGTCATGATTGTCAATGTGACTCCGTCAAGTACTGGTTTTGTTTGATTATTTTTACATCTTCTAATAGTTTTGGAACAATAATTAATTTTAAATAACAATGAAGCAGCTGCTAAAGAGCATAGGTTATTCGAAAAAAAAAAAGATATCGATTGTAATAAAAATCTAAAACCAATAAAATTTATTTTAGAAAGCCACATCAAAAGCATGGTTCTTACCATGTAAAAAAAGAAACAAATTGTGCAATTTATCTGGATAAATTCGTTAAGTTATATGACTGTTTCAAAATTGAGATTTCTTTTAATTATTTTGTTTGTAAGAAACGAAGTAATATTTTTCAATCTCGATGAAAATCTTCAGTTTGCGGGTTTACAATCAATAAAGTAAGTTTTTTTTTTTCAGAAAATGGCGCTGCTGATTATATTGTTTCCGTTGTCTCGCCATAAGAAAATTATTACTCACTATCAAAAGTGAAAAATTTGGAGAGTTTTGGATAAAAATTGTAAATACCAGACAAAAATGTAAATAGAACCCGTATGCTCACCGTTTCGTCGCCTGCGCACACCGTACCGGCAACGTTGCGTGCCATGCACGTAGCGTGTCGGGGCCGGCAAAATATTCTCGCCGACAATTCTTGCCGGTCCGTGCATGGCACGCGACGGTGTTGGCCGGCGACGGAACGTCCTAGTGGGCATAGTCTCATACTTTTCCATACAAAGAATATTTTTTTGTCTGATACGTTCATGCTACGGTCATGGTATGCTACGGTCTAGTGGGCAGAGACCTTTACGCCGTAATTTGAAATCATTATTAGTCTTGTGGTGTCTTTGGCCGCGTGGATACACATTTTGTCACCACCCCAACTCTTCGCTTAAGAGTGTCGACTCTCAAGGGATTGAAGTGTCGCTGACCATTCGATTATTGAATATTGATGATAAGCAGCAGCGTTATCATAGTGGACATACTTCTGCGTTCGCTAACCCGCTTGTCAAGCGTTCCGATTATAGGCATTTACCACCGCCGCGTCCGTACGCATAGGTAATAGGAGAGGCCTATGGCCTACGGAGGCAGTGGACTGTAAAAGGCTGATGACGGCTGAATGACGAATTACTTAGGTTATAAGATACTCACGGCTCCTGCCGCATGCAGACATTGGGACCCTCAAGGATGGCGCTGGCCCCCGCCACGAGCCCCAGAACCAAAACCTTCCACATGTTCTACGCTCGCTCCATAACACAGGTGTTACGTCACAATGTGCATTCAAATGGTGCGTGATCTGAAAAGAAGAAAAGGGTGTTATTCTCGCTATAGGAAACTGTTTTAATTGTGATTTGTTTCATTATTTACGGCCAGGGGCCCGTTTCTCGCTTGTAACTTGTAATGCAAGTGGAAGCCTCTTTTTAACACTATTAATAAAAAAAGGTCTTCCGCTTGTATTACAAGTTAAAAGCTTTTGAGAAATAGGCTCCTGGCCTGCTACCACGAACACCCAAGTTCGCAATTGTCAGGGATTTTTCTCTGTCACTCTAATGATGCCTTCGTTGAAGTGACAGAGACAAATCCCTGAAATTCACGAACTATGGTGTCCGCAGTTTATAAAACTTAAGTGTTTGGGAATCTGATAACATCAAGTTGGTACATAAACAATAATCTAGCCTCGACGATTTATTATGGTAGATTACATGCCAAGGCCGTTTAAGTGGGAAATGTCTCGTATGACGTGTAATTGTAGTCAACAATGTCGTCAAACATTTGATCCGAGGCTTTCCCATTTAACGGCCGAGGTATGTATTTGGCGCAGCGGCCAGGAAAATGCTGTTTGCCGGCCGAAGAGTAGAAAAATATATTTATACAAAGGCACATCTTATAATGCTTTTTCCCGTGCATATTTTAAACAGAATACACAACTACTCGTATTTTCAGAGCAATTGCCCAAAATGTGCAGCATTTCTGTATTTTCTGTTACTCAGACTAAGAAGTCATCGGTGTAACAAAGACAGATGCCGTAATTTTACGATATTCGAAATTGGCAGTAAGCCTTCGGGATAGATGCAATAATGCATTAATAATTGATAACATTGTTCTAGTTACTTCTAATAAGAAAATAAATAGTTATTTATTTTAATTCTTATAAGAACAAAGGAAATATGTGTATGACAAATCCCTTTATTACATATTTGTGGTTTTTCTTATATATAACTACAATAGTTTTATCAATTTTATTGTAAAATTTTACAATTATATACTAAAGATATTTATGTTCTGTATGTTTCACTTACCTACATGATTTTTTGTATTTTAGACTAAATATTTATGCCCCCTAAGTCATAATTTATTTTGTCTCTTTATAACATATCGACGCTTATCATGAATAACGCTGCATCTCAAAACACAGGCCAAGTTGTCGTAATTTGAATTCTAGCAATAAAGCACTATTAGATTCCAAATTGCAGGCGTGTACTATTTTGGAATACAGCGTTGTTCATGATAATCAACGAAATATCATTGTCAAAGTAACAGATAAGGACCAAACACAAACATATTTGGACATGTTAGACCTTTATGAATTATGAATAAGGAGGTCAATAAATATTTAGTCTAAAGTACAAAAATGATTTTTTGTATTTTAGACTAAATATCAAAATATAACTAGTTACGTAACTTACATCTTTAAAGTAAACGTACGTAATAACCCCCTTATTCATAAACGTCTCGTAACTTAACTAGCCCCAAAGTATTGTTTGTCCTTTTCCCTCTTATGGACATATCGATAAGACCGAAAGGGATAAACAATACTTACCGGCTTTTAAATTAGCACACGTTTATGAATAAGGGGAATAACCTTTAGTCTTAATATAAATATCAGTCAAAATATTATTATATTATATTATCAATGGTAATTAATTAAATTAATTTAATACCTCCATGACAGAGTCGACGAATAAAATTGATTGCGTATTAAATACTCGTTTTGTTTGACTTATCACAAAGAAACTCGGGTGTGGTCAACGCAGTACAAGCAAAGGAAATAAGATAAGGCCAAGGCAAATGCAAGACAATGGCAGGTGATGACAAACTAATCAAATAAAGAGAAAAGTCCTTTAAACGATTTGACAATGATGCGTAAAGTAGTACTTATAAAACGTATCTTAGGGACTATGAGCAGAAGGAACTCATATGTATGCAATATATATGTATAATATAAATTTATGTTATGATTTAAATATCTTTGTCAAAAATCGTTTTATAATTAATTAGGGTTCCGTGTACTGTGGTAGGAATTCAATAATAATATTGAGGTTTCTATCTTTTTTTCTAAGCCAAACTTGCGCGATAAAATTTGCAATGTGGCAAAATGTGTCCTTTAGCAGTTTATTGCTCACATTACATTGGACGTGCTTAGTACATAGATAGACTACATACCTACAACACAACTAAATTAACTTTTAAGTTTAAAAACCGCATGGTGTTAAACATTTAATTTCCTCGACTGTACATAACCTCGCAAACTTCCACCGAAAATTGATTCAATCCAAGATCTAGAAAATATTTTCTTAATACCTAGTTACGTCATAAAACGAATAAATCGTAAACCGCAATTTGACTTTCCATTCAATGAAATGCGGTAGTACGGAACCCTCACCGCGCGAGTCCGACTCACATTTTTTGCCGATTGTTTTTTTTTATGAGACGAAGGTAGACAGCTGAGCTCTCAGCCTAGCTAATGAAAGCAGGACCTGAGGCCCATGGACATAGTAACCAAAAAATCGCCTATGCGCTGCCTACCCTGAGGACTTAGTTGGATTGCCTCTATCTATGCCAGTAAGTACACCGGCTATCTTACCCCCAAACCGGACCACAGTACTAACTATTTACGGCAGGTTAACGGGCACGACGGTGGTAGCTATCCGGGCGGACCCTGTAGGTCCTGCCACCAGCAAACTCAACCAATTGATAAAATAATTTGTGCACCAAACTGTTGTTTCTGATTTGTGAACAGCTTTCTTTAAAGACTTTTCGGTTAAAAACACTACAATTATATCACTTAAAGTGCGAAAAAAATATTTTTTCTTGACAACTTTACCGTGAATTGTTAACCAAAAACTCACCACTTTTAGCACTAGCTGAAATGGAAACCTAGTAGCCTTTACGTCAGTAGTTATGTACTCACGGTATAACGACAAATTCGATACTGGCTCCGCTCCTGGCTCCCATCAAATGGGTATTATGATTATGAAATTGTATGTAATATACAATTGACGTAAAGAATCGGGGAATCCCCGACGAAACACTAGTAGCCGTACCATGAGTTGCAAAATAAAGGATACGTTAGGTTTTACTCGATACGTAATGCATTCTATCGCGCTCGAACTGAGACACTGGAGCGAGCGCGATGGCCTACTTTACGAATCGAGTAAAGCAGTACTCTTATGCCCCGGCCACGACATTGGTCTAAGGCGACCAGCGGCGAGCGAATCCATGAGTGGGAGCGTGATGCCGATATGGGTACGAGAGGGAGCACTATACGTTTTCCGCTAAGCCGGTCGTCTTAGACCGATGTCGTGGCCGCGGCGTTATAGTAAAGCTGAATTGACACGTGATGTTATTGCTGCTTTTGAAGATGCAATTATGGGAAAGAGTAGAGAGTATCTGCATTTCCTTTTTGGATATAACTTTGTCTCAAAACTTGCTGCAATAACTTGCAGGTGTAAACTCAGCTTATGGCTGCGTCACGGTAATGAATTTCAATGTCAACCTATAAAAACTTAAAGCGCCATTTAAAAATAGTTGTGATTGGTCCGTCAAAGTTTTGATTGGCTATATTCTACAGCGTGTTTTTCTTCACTATAAGGGAAGCTTATTTAGGTCAAATATAATTAATTTCTCTAAGAAACTAGTGTTTTAACTCTTACCGTTATTGAGTTATTAACATAATAAGTTTATTCACTGAACATGTGTTTTACAACCTTTATTAAGGTGCGGTTAAACTAAAAGAGCATTCGCTGTTCTAGCGCCCGTTCTAAGAAATCAACCAATCACGTTTTGTGTACCGCAAAACGCGATTGGTTGATTTCTTAGAACGGGCGCTAGAACAGCGAATGCTCTTTTAGTTTAACCGCACCTTTACATTCTAAAAGATGAGGCCCAGCAGCTCGATTTGCAACCGACACAAGACTTCAACTATCAGGAATAAATTATTTAAAATGTTACGTAGTCTTTGTACCGGTCGTAAAATGTAACAACAAATTTCTTTAATATAAGTTAGTAATAATCGTTCGCTAGATGGCGCTGTTCACTAGTTAAAATTGACGACTGACTCTCTTGAATTTTACACGACATTTTTTCTTTCCCGAAACCGACACTAGGTGGCGTGGTGCCAAAGATGAACTAGCTAATATTTTACATAATATTTTTTTGTAATAATGTGTAACGTAATTTTTATTTTATTAATCGAATATGTTACTTATTTTGACATGTGCCGTCAGTCACCTGAGATTAAATTTTATTTTATTCTTAAGGTTCTCTCACACTTACCATTTCATTTATTATGTATGAAAACAAACAAAAAAATTTTTTATCGAATTTTCCAAAAGCCGATATACCAGTCAACTTCTATTAATGGCCCAAATAACCTGTCTAATTTATCGCATATCGAAACGAACACCCTGTATAAACATTTGTCAAAGATGTTGCGCCGAAATATGCGTGGTATTAAGAAATGAGCTATGTCCTGCCCTCCTGCCCACCTTGGCACAATTGAACAATTATGTTTGGGGGCATTTTTCAGCTGGCATTTGACGTCCATGTTATATAGGGTGTCCCAAAAATAACGCAAGATTTAAATGTAATGAAAAAGCATACCTTTTTCGACCAATTCCAATTTTTTTTCTTGACACACAAAGTACACAGAATAGGATTAAGTATTATAATTGCAAATCCCCCAGCAGCCCTGGTCTCCTTGACGAAAAACGGTTTTGGCCCCATTTTCTGCCCGTTTTTCGTTCATTTAAGTGAATCCCGAATATTGCGATTTAACATAATTGTTTATTTTTTATGGGGTTATTTATACCAAAGATCTATGTCAGCAAGCTCTCAATCGTCCATGGTTTGAAGGAGGGGATTTCACACTGCAGCAACGAAATTCACCCATATTTATGATAATTTCATAGAAAAATTTAACAAAGGAGTGCTATGTTACAGCAAAGCCTTCGAAGTAATTTCTCAGCATGCTTTACCATACTAAAACCTATTCTTTGTACTTTATGATTAAATCAAGAAATAAGAAAGTCAAACAAGAAATAAGTATTTTTCATTGATTTCAAATCTTGCGTTATTTTTGGGACACCCTTTATATGGTCGCACTTAATATCGAACAGATAATAAGAAGTGAGTGTCCCACGTTATTACGTTTCCTTACGTTAAAAAACAAAACAATATACGTATTAACACTAAACACAATAGTTTTATTTGCGTTCTCTACGTTTTAAAACTAAATAGTATAACAATAATCACTTTAATGTAATCAAATCACAATATCTAATGTTTGTATAATATATTTATCAACATACCGCAAATACGAATGGCAGTCAGCCAAGTGCAAGAACTGTTTTGAATACGAAAACATAAGTATTGCTTTATTTCTGGAATATTTGTTTGCTCAGACAATTTTACACGAAAAACTTAAATAATCACCAAATAAAAAACCAACTTCAAACGATTTCTCCAAGATCCCATCATCAGACCTCGACTTGGTGCCAACGGGTGGGTGGGACTATCATGGGGTTATAACCGTTCGATAAAAAAAAAATCGGTTCACGATTCTCGTAGATATCGAGTAACGTTAAGGTGCGGTTAAACTAAAAGAGCATTCGCTGTTCTAACCTCCCACTCTACGAAATTCGATCGGTAAACAAAACGTGATTGGTTGATTTCGTAGAACGGGCGGGCGCTAGAACAGCGAAGTTGTTTTGGTTTAAACTTAAACGCACCTTTACGCGAATGGCTTTTTTTTATAACATGTCTCAAATTGTCTTTGCTTGACGACTAGGGTTTGAACTAGGGCTCACGGTACACGTGTAATCCGCCAAACCGGATACCCGTGTTCTTAAGCCCGACGGTACTAAGAACCCGAATTACACGAACCCGCCGGGTACCCGTGTCCGTGTCCAATACATGGATACCGTTTACACGAAACCGCGTGCTACCCGGGAACCCGGGTACTTAAGACCGAACCGAACGTGTACGAAATAATTTGAGCAAATGCAAATAAGGTCTATTATTGAATGCTGCAGCTTCGTTCGTCACTACAAAACACTGCCTGTTCGGGAAAGGTCAGCAGATAAAACTTTTTTATGAATGTTTTATAAATTACGAGTCTATCTGTTACGTAATAAGGTCTATTTGACACAATTAGCCTTCCGCTTATCTATCTATTTGTACTATAGGTAGTTTTTAAGTCCCACGAGCCATTCGTACGCTTCTCGTCAAAGACGTCCCCGAACCCGCGGGTAATTAAAGTCCGTGTAAATAATACCCGTGTATCCATGTACCCGTGCAGACGGGTATTATTTACACGGACTTTAATTACCCGTGTAAATCGGGTCAGAAACCCGTGTACGTGTAACACGAACACGGGTATGAGAAACGTTGACACGAAACCCGGACACGACCGCGAGCCCTAGTTTGAACCAGTAGTAGATTTTTTTTTCTCTCTCTTGATAATGTCAGACGATTCGAAAATGCTTATTAATAAGCTTACTTGAATAAAGAATAGTTTGACTTTGACTTTTGACGGACTGTTTCCAACGAATCTGAAGCGACTACCTATGCGTGATAATTATAAATGATATCATAATATTCACAATTATATGTACCTATTGTGATTATGTATCGAGAAAGAAAATTCTACTTTCTAGGCTAAAAAGTGCCAGAACTATTCTACGGAAACCGGTTGCCGATGTCATAATTTAAAAGTGCGTTTAGACCAAACGAGCATTCGCTCATTCTATCCCCCACTCTACGAAATCAACGAATTTCGACGAATCACGTTTTGTGTAACGAACGAATTTCGTAGAGTGGGGGATAAAATGAGCGAATGCTCGTTTGGTCTAACTGTACCTTTAGAGATCATAGCTATTTTTTTAAATAACACACTAAAATGTTGCGCTCAAAGATAGTATTAACGTTAAATGCATCTAAAAATACTCGCAGCTATGAGATAAAACACGCTGTTTGTCCGTTGCTGCAACTTATCTATTTGCATTTTTGTAAGGTCAATGGCATAAATACAGTAGGTAAGTATATGTATATGTATATATAGTCAGCCTCCGTAGCCTAGTTGGCAGTGACCCTGCCTACGAAGCTGGAGCTTCCGGGTTCGAATCCCGGCGAGGGCATTATTTGTGTATTTATTTATCACAAACATTTGTTCCTTGGTCATGGCTGTCTGTGTATTTAAGTATAGATACTTAAATACACAGACAGTACAGATATAGATATTGTATCTATCTATTATATATTATATCGTGGCCTGGTACCCACATCACAAGCCTTAATTGAGCTTACCGTGGGACTAGGTGTGTACGATGTCCCAAGATATTTATTTATTTATATGTACACAATTAATGGAGGAAAGTACAAATATTTTTTAGTAAAAATATCCCACGTTGTGGTATGACTAATTCGTGTAAAGATACAGGCCAATTCCTTCCTAATGGCATGCGACAAAGTGGAACGTTTTTACTAAAACGCTCACGATTGTACACATATTTATGGACTTGACTGTAAAGTGCTTGATTTTATTTAATTTTAACAGATTTAAAAAAAAAAGAGGAGGGTCCCAATTTGGCTGAGCGAGTAACTATAAAAATCGCTTAACTCATAGCTTACGCGCTCGCGGTGAAACAAGTGCCTTTATGGTCTCAGGGCTTTAGCACACCTCCGCTGCGAAAACGAGAACGCGAAACCGGAACACAAGTTTCGCGGCGAAACGTTCCTACACTACACATGCCGCGGAATCGTACTCTAGTTTCGCGGCGAAACATTCCTACGCGATCGTTAGTGTTATTCCAGCATAGAAACCAAATGTCAGCGCTTTCAGAATCCGAAGAAGAAGAAATGGCATTAACATTAAAAGACGTAGAATCTGGGTGCACGAGAACACGAGATTATAATAAGAAGATGAAATAGTTAGGCGAAAACCAATTTTGTGAAGAATTTGAGTCACATGAAGATCGTTTTTATACATAATATATTTCAGAATGAGTCTACAAAGTTTTGAAGAACTATACATACAACCCGTTAAAGCCGGACATTACAAAGCAAAATACGAAATTTAGGGTTTTTATAGTCCTTTTAAGTAAGTTAGTGTAGCGTATATAGTTGCTGACTTTGAAGAATTAACTTTTGACATTTAAAGATTGATCAAAAGTTCATTCTTAGAAATCGGCATTTAAAAATCTGTTTCTGAACTCTTTGTATTAGTTTTTGGGTGAATTCAATATCTAATTCTACAATTTTTCACTGTTCCGCCATGAAAAATCTGTCGACAGCCACAACTCGCTTGCGAAACAAACGCGAAACTTCAAAAAGTGGCGGAAAAGTCGCGGAGGTATGCGCGACGTCGGAGCAGATCGCCGATGTTCGAGATATATGCATCGTCAGTTCAACGCGCTAAAACAGGCAGTTTCGCTATTGTTCCGCTCCTCTCACAACAGACAAACTGTAGCGAAATGTCAGCGGTTTCGCTACTTCAGTTCCGCGGCGGAGGTGTGCTGACGCTGTCAAGCTTATAAGCGCGGAATTACGGTGGTGAACGAAAATATAATTTAGACACAGGTTAAACAACAAAAGCGTACTTCAGATTGTTGTGTCTCTTGAAATGTAGTATATTAACCATGACTAACGTTCATACAATTTATCATTAGCATAATGTGATCATTTTTAAAATATTCAAAAATTTGTAAAAATTGTTTCGACCTAGACGAACTCCACTGCATCGGGGCTTGTATATAGGTACTCGTAGTACGTACATTAAGAAAATATCACTGTATGAAGTTAGTCTTGTTGTTTTTATCATAAGAAGCTACACTTAGCATTCCACACTTCTTAAGAACTGGAATTGCGGAGAACCTGTCCTATTTACCTAAGAGCGAAGTATCTGGGTGATTATTATAAGAAATTATGTTTTTACCACTTATTCATAAACGTCTCCTAAAGGTGCATTCAGACTAATCGAGCATTCGCTGTTCTATCCCCCACTCTACGAAATCAACGAATCACATTTTGTGTAACGATCGAATTTCGTAGAGTAGGGGGTTAGAATAGCGAATGCTCGTTTGGTCTGAATGCACCTTAAATTAACAAACCACTAAGTATTTTTAGTCCTTTTCGGTCTTATAGTTATATATAAAGGAACAAACAATACTTAGCGCCTTGCTAAGTTAAGAGAAATTTTTCAATATAAATAAATCATGCGAGGTTGTTTCGTCTACTTTTTTAATTGGTTTGAGACTAAAGCGTCTTTTGACAATCAAAATTCACTTTGTAACAAATACCCACTTGAAATAAAGCTCGTATCTCAGCTTCGTTTCAGTAGTGATATACGAGGTTGCTAAGAGTAATGAAAATGTATAGTGAGTATTAGATGTCAGCTGACGAAGTATAAATAAAGTATCTACATTTAGTTTAGAGTGTCTTTTACCATAGTATTTTTATCATGAATTAGTTTGGTTATTTTTAATGTTATTTTTGGACACTCTTCGCCTTAATCATCTAAACTCAATTAAGTAATAACATATGCCATAATCGTAAACATGTCATTAGAGTAAGCCGCTGTAAATTACCACGCCACTTAAACTTGACATTCACCTAATCAGGACAATGTTACAGAAAACTAGTATGTTAAAGAGAGAAACATGATATTTTATAACATTTCGTCGGCTGACAATCAACACTCACTATAAAAACTGTCACTACTCATAGCAACCTCTTATGTCAGTATTGAAACAGAACTGAGATAAGAGGTTTATTTCAAGTAAGTATTTGTTACTTAGTGAGTTTTGGTTATCAACCGACGATTTGGTAACGCCAATGTGGGAGCACCATAAGGCCAAAAACACATACTTACAGCAAAACTCATACAAAAATATGCTCCTTCTTGTCTTCGTAGGTATACAATGTATACATACCTATACATAGTTATACATATCGTAATAGTATTCTGCAATTTGCATTCGAGAAAAATACCGATAAGAAATTGCAATTCGTTTCAGTGTTTACAAAACCTACGTGTTAGCTACTGACCTAGCGATTATGTCAGACTCATTTAAATTAATTTCATTATATTTCATCATCAATGTTTTTCTTACAATTTATTTGTAATGATTGTTTTTCTAACTTAATTCTTTTGACAGTAAACTAGTAGTAGTAAAATATATCGATCATACCTGCCAATAGAATTTCAACATTATCGTCTCAACTTTAAATTCAGATTAGATTGGACTAGAGATACTTGACTCGTCAATAAAGTGGGACGTTTTACTTAAAAGGTAGGTACGTGAATTATAGGTACATGAGTACCTATAATTTTTTTGTAATAAAAAGCTTTTTCAAAATTAACAGATTCTTGTTGCAAATACTTAAATAAGAAACCAAAGTCAGAACTGCGTTCGGTACCTACAATTAAAGTGCATGCATGATGCATCTATACGTCACGTGTGATAACATTGAAACAAAGGTGGTGTAAACATATTTTTGGCGCTTCATTTTAACCGATATTATCAGAAGTGACCGTAGTAAATATCGTCGCCTGATACCCAAAAATAACTGTATCGCTACCCTAGCACTTCGTAGGTCAGTATTCAATCAGAATTGAGATACGAGATTCATCTCAACGTATTTGTTACTTATTGAGTTTTGCTTGTGAATCGACGATGTTATTCTACGATTTAAAATAATAGTACAATGTGCATCAAGGGAGGTAAGTACTGGAAGGTAAGTACAACTCGAGTCATAAAAGCCCTCCGCCTGACGGCGTCGGGCTTTTAACTCTCTCGTTAGTGTTCCGCTTACCGACCGTGATGCATACAATGTTTTTAATCACACTTGCCGACAAAAAAGCTTTTTTGTGTGATTAAAAACATTGTATGCATCACGGTCATAAAAGCCCTACGGCATCGGGCTTCTAACAGTCTCGTTAGTAATTCCATACTAACCTCCCTTGATGCACAATCTACTATTGAATTAATACCTCTATGTAGTAGGTACAGTCCCCATCAAATATTTAGGAGCGACCAGAGTACTCACAAATATCTGATCAGGGCTACCATGATCTCCTAGCGATTTAGTTTAGGTTCGGCTTGCCCGTTTTTGACAGTTATTCTATGGAATTGTCATTGATTCTGTTTAGGTCCTACACTGAATCGCATTAGTAGATCGTGGTAGCCCCCAGGGAAAGCTTATTTAGGTGAAAAATAATAAATTTCTCTAAGAAACTAGTGTCTTAACTCTAACTGTTATAGAGTTAATAAAAAAATAAGTTTAATGACTGAAAAAGTCTATTGCAACCTTTATTATGTACATATGTCCTAATGTTACTTATTTTGACATGTGCCGTCAGCCATCTGAGAATCCTGAGATCTTATTCTTGATGTTTTCTCACACTTGCTCAATCAGTATGAATGAAAACGAAAAAAAAAAACAAGTAAACAAAAGCCGGTATACCAGGCAACTTCTACTAATGTCCCAAGTAACCTGTGCAATTTAACGGAACTATAAAAAACACCCTGTGTTGGTGTTAAGGTGCGTTTAAACCAAAAGAGCATTCGCTGTTCTAGCGCCCGTTCTACGAAATCAACCAATCACGTTTTGTGTACCGATCGAATTTCGTAGAGTGGGAGGTTAGAACAGCGAATGCTCTTTTAGTTTAAACGCACCTTTAGAGTGCGTGTTCAGATCATTTTGAAAACCGCGGCCGCTCCTATATATCTGAAGACTGAACCTATTTAGCATTTGGCCCGTAATCAACAAATCACAAGTAGGCACCGAGATGAATACCTACACAAATCAACTATTTCGCTGCGTGTGGGCGTGCAAAAATAATCGCAGCAGTCAAAATAAAACCGCTGCGCAGTGTCACTTTACTTGGAACTGATATCCGTGTCAGGGAAATTAGGCATGTACACTGAACCTAATGCGCAGAACGCTGATTTAGACATTTACATTGAAGTACTTATGCGGTGCATAAATTGTTTAGTAACTAAAATAACAAAAATAGTGGCTATCTCATATTTTAAAGACAAACGGATCTTAATCGCGTAAACTTACGTTTAATTATATCCTGACGTTTCCTAGTTCGTACGTTTCGTAGTTAGTAGACGTTTTAGTCTGCCTGCGACCACGGGTGTAACGTCATGCCCGAAACGTCAGGATATAATTAAACGTAAGTTTACGCGATTAAGACCCGTTTGTCTTTAAAATATGAGTGACAATCGTGAAGGTTTAAATCAATATATAGTGGCTATCTGCTTATGCGCCTATTCAATATGTCCCTCAGTGTCAATTTTACAATGTTTAAATTGAAAGTTGATAAAAGTTCAACATGGAACCTTGTAATATAGGGGAAACGAGGTGGCAAAGCTGAGATCACGTGACACTTCATTCACATTCAAGTGCTTCAGACATTTGAACTGGAAAATGGACAGTGAAAATTCTCACGCTCTCACGTTATACAATGTGACATGTTTAGGAACTTTAAGACGTCGCCGATTCCCAGTACCCATTACGGAGAATAACAACGCCGAAATATCAAGTGGCAGACATCATTCACTCACACATCGGAGAAAGAAGGTTTATCTACGAACAAATTAAACATGGAAGCCGCACACCATACATACTAAATTACCTTTCAAAAACGGTCCTGAATTTTAGTTGACATAGTGTCACCCCTCTTCAATGCATCACGGCAATGAATGTCAATGTAAACTTATAAAAACTTAAACCGCCACATAAAAATAGTTGTGATTGGTCCATAAAAGTTTTGATTGGATATATTCTATAAACATTTGTCAAAGATGTTGCGCCGAAATATGCGCGGTGTTAACAAAACCGCTATGTCCTGCCCATATTGACACAATTGAACAATTGTTTTTGAGGGCATTTTTGAGCTGGCGTAAGACGTCCATGTTATACATGTATATGGTCACAGGGGTTTTTGATACTTTGTCTGCCACTATGGGGCAGCACTGTAGCGTAAGGTCAAATGACTGTCAAAATAAACACGCATATTTTTTTTCGTTTAGGTATTCTTAAAACCATTACTTTAGGAACAGTTCTAAGTCAATTCCTTAGTTGTAGTATTTCGTACCAGTGACTGGTGGCAGAAAAACTATCGAAAACCCTACTTAAAATGTAGCGTTTTCGCGTTACATAAACATAACCCATGAGCGTAATAGGTCGCTATTAGGCTCTGTGCACACTTGAGATTTGTAAGCGAGCTTTTGTATGGAGGCGAAATCGCCGCGAGTTCGTCGCGTACAATTAATTTATAGAAATCGCTTTCAAATCGCCCAAGGGAATCGCTAGTGTGAACAGGCTCTTAGGAATTAGGAAAATTAAAGGTAAATGCAGACCAAAAGAGCATTCGCTGTCCTATCGCCCACTCTACGAAATCAACGAATCACGTTTCGTGTAACGATCGAATTTCGTAGAGTAGGGGGATAGAACAGCGAATGATCTTTTGTTCTGCATGCACCTTAAGACGTCGCCGATTCCCAGTACCCATTATGGCGAATAACAATACTAAAATATCAAGTGGCATCACTCACCCACACGTCGGACAATTAAAATATCGCGTTGCATAAACATAACCCGAGCGTAGGTCGCCATTATTGTCAAAACACAACCGTACTGAATGACAATTCCCGTTGACTGACGAGGCGAAGGCTCAGGTCTACCGCGTACTTCGTACATTTAGAGCATGTCTCTGTCACTCCAACTAAGGGATCATTGGTGTGACGGAGACAGATGGTCGAAAATTAGGATTTGCGTAGCTCGCGGTAGACCCTTTGGACTCAGGGGAACCGGTACAGCGATAGCCAGAATATCAAATCAACTGTTTTCTTCTATTTCATTGGAAAGCAAAATAATGATAGAGAGGCAACTAATAGATGAACGAAAGCCAAAATATCGGTTCATTCGTTTATTTGCCCGTCTCTCGCACAAATATGCAACCGTTAGAGTCAAATATTAGATGGTCGAACGATCGAAACGTAACGGTACGCGGCACAGGCTTCCAAGGACATAACATAACTATGCATGGAATAAATAATCCGTAAGTCCATCACATATTTGAGTATTACACTTGACTGTTTACATTTTCAGTGATTGATAACAATGATAACTGATAAGGCTACGGCATATTGTTTATCGAACTTGTACAGCGATTATGAAATTGAAAGTGTTTTACGAATGTAAAGGTGGATTTAGACCAAACGAGCGAATGGTCATTCAAATCACAGAATGGTCAGTGACACTTCAATCCCTTAGTCGACTCTTACGACACCCGCGGGAAGAGTTGGGGGGGTGACAAATGTATTCTTATTCTTACTGCCACGTACCACACGATTAAAGGCCCGGCCACGACATTGGTCTAATGCCCCGGTCACGACATTGGTCTAAGGCGACCAGCGGCGAGCGAATCCATGAGTTGGAGCGGGATGCCGATATGGGTACGAGAGGGAGCACCATACGTTTTCCGCTAAGCCGGTCGCCTTAGACCAATGTCGTGGCCGCGGCGTAAGGCGACCAGCGGAGAGCGAATCCATGAGTTGGAGCGGGATGCCGATATGGGTACTTCCTCTCGCACGTATGGTATTCCCGCTAAGCCGGTCGGACCAATGTCGTGGTCGCAGCATAACGGTAAAGTACACACACGTTCCGACGTTATTGAGCACCTTGGCCGCAACGATATACACGGTGCTCATGTGTATTCCGAAAGATTTTAATGCTGAATTCCTGAGCATATTTAGAGTATTTAATGTTATATCAAATTTCCTGGATTCGGCTTGGTTCCAGAGATAATTAACCTTTTTTCGAAATAAGTTTTTCGACGTAACTCGTCATAAAACTTCTTTTTGATTACAATGCTACCACAATGTGTTCTAATATTACCACACCTTTTGCCTGACAATCAAAAAATAAGAATAGACTTGACGAAAAAACCTGTCCCTAAACATTTAAAAAAATAATTTTAACAAATTGTTGTTATGATAAAAAGTATTGGAAATGTTTAAAAGTATTCAAAAAGTCAAAAAAAGAAAAAAATTTTTTTTTGAGTTTTTTGACATTAGGTCTAATAATATTTTTTGTTTATTTTTATGTCTAGAATGCATAGTTAAAATCTTTCGGAATGCTCGCGAGCACCGTGTATATGACGGCGATAGTAGAAGTCTGCGTTTTTTACCGATCTAGTAATACTGGACAAGCTGACAAGCGACATGGATCGTGAATAAGGAAGCACATTAAATAGGTCACCGCTAACTACGCGTGAGTAAACACTCTGACTAGACTTTACAATTAATAAGTGTAGCGCGATTTTTTTGCGCAAACTATGACAGCGCATCTACATTATACGCCCTGAGGCGAATTAGACGACAATTAAGAAGACGGCTATTTCGAAACTCCCAGCTCCTTACATTGTTGATCTTGATTTTGAAATCCTATATCTACTGCTCTATTCTGTATCTACCATGTGAGAAGAAGAAGAAAAAAAAAACGTTTATTCGAGACACAGTAGAAACAAAACAAAACACGAAATTTTGTCTCGAAATGGCCAAAACTCAGCATTTTGCCAGCAGAGCCATCGCTGGCAAATGTGGACAAGCAAAACAAATTAGAACATAGATATCCAATAAAATACCTATTTTTCTTGAGAACACCAGCACGCTTAGCACATAATTGGTGCGACAGTATGTCGCGGCGAGACAGATTTCTCGTCTTTTACTAACTATATTAATAAAAGAGGGACGGATAGTCTATCTCGCCGCGACATAATTATTGCCGCTTCAATCATGTGCTAAAGCTACTGGCATCTTTTCTTTGAGAACGTAATACATTTGCATCTTATTCATTAGTTAGATGCCGAATCTAGTTAGTTAGCTCTGAAGTCTTGTTAAGTGATTCAAGCGACGACGCATACAACTCC
>JALPQI010003005.1:0-89970 GCA_025490895.1 Thaumatotibia leucotreta
AAAATGTATAATCTTGACCCTTCAGAAAACTAGGGAAATTCGAAGAGGGGTGAAGAAACTTTGTTGGCGAGGGAAACAAAATTGTTCACCACGCTGACATTATGAAGTTAGTATTTTATTCAGTATTGAACCTTTTTAGTAAAAGGTCCTAATTTGTCGCTCATCGCAAGGATTCGCTTGTATCTCCATTATCCACACGGATTTTCTTAATAAAATCTTTACAGTAATCATAACGTAATCACCATTACATATCTACTAATTTAATTTGAATAAATACTACCTTGATCGTGGAAATCAAGAAAAGCCCACCCTAATTTAGCACTTAAAGTGAATGTATTGTTTTAATTACGTACCATTTTACACTATCAATTTTATAACTAGGTACCTACTTATAATCGAGAAAAAGCCCAATTACATATTTGGTAAATCATTGTTTCATAATCGTTGGGTATTCCCAAGTCGTAAGACAACAAATTATACTCAATTCTTTTTGCAAGTCTCTGTTCCCGACATTGACTGTACCTATAGCGCTAGCAATAATTAGTAGTTAAAGGTAAGTACCTATGTATCAATAAAATAATAAAAGTGAGTTCCTATAACAGTACACTTAAGATACAAATTCCTGGTCAGATCTGAGGATCCGAATAATATAGTCGAAATTGTTCATTTTACGAAGTATTCATTGATGAAAACATTTGTTACCAGTTGCTTAGAAGATAATCATGTTCTAGTTCGTTAGCAATAAATGCTTTAATTCTTAAACTATGGTTATACAATATTAACTACTCCTATTAGTATTTCACAACAGAGGTTACGATATCGATTTTAAAGATGCCGTGGTCAGTCATGATTCACCGGCTTGTGTAGTGACTCACGCTCTCTCTTAATACTCGTACTGCCGATGCCGCTAGCCAGAACTCAGAATATATTATTCCAGTAGCTAGATTGCTATTTCACAGACGATGTCATCAAAAAGTTAGGGTAGGTACTGAATTATCCTTTTTACAAGTGGATAAATTCTTAAATTAGTAAATTAAGAGCTAAGAAATATCGTCCATTAAATACAAAAGCGACACATGTCAAAAAAATAGTTTTTACAGGGGAGCTGTTTAAAGATTTTGTATTCGTTTTTTGTTCACAAAATTTTTTTACAGCATTAATATTATATGTGTTATATATCAATTTGTAGGTATTTTAACCCTCTTTTGATGTGTTTGGTTATTAGAAAGTAATATGTGCTGTGCAAGCTTTTATGAGCGTATACGTCCGTTTTGCATAAAAAAATAACATTAACTCTGATTTTTTTTTTCCATGAAAGGCCACAAATACAAAAAAAAAAAGCAGTTATTTCATTTAAATCATACAGAAAATCATGTCTTAAACATAGAAATACTGTCTTTTTAACAAAACTGAACCAGACAAAACTTTTTCTTACTTTTTCTTTACTTACATATTGTCAAAACATGTTTATAGGTACCGTAAACCGGGGTTACTTTGATTAATTTTAACTTTGGTTACATATTTTGATGAATTTAACGGACGTACTAGTTTAAAATTCAGATTTGATTATCGGTTTTCTTCAAGAATCAACCTGCTATATAAAAAAATGTGGTATTTTTAGTTAATAAATATAAAATAAATACAACGCGATCAAAGTTATATTGTTGAGAATGGAATTAATACTTACTTTAACCATACCTACCTTTTAATTATGTGTAGTTAAATTGCTGTACCAAATGTTATTAACACCTGAGGTGATACCAGCGCAATACCAACTTTGTTACTAATAATTGCGTATAATTAATTTTTTTTTAAATATCTTATATTTACGTGAAAATAAATAAATAATATTGTTCCTATAAATTAAAGAATTAAAATTACCAATAAATAATATATCTCAACGTCAGTTTTTAGAAAATATGGATTTACTATTGTAAGAACATTTCATTCTTGTGGCAATATTTTCGTAGATTCTTTGGCCTCGAACTCCAGTTACTAGATTAGGTATTTACAGTTGATCCCATTGCATCCTAAGGCCCATGTTTCTACTTGTACTATCATACAACAGAGTTGCATCAAGTCTCGTAAAATTTTCGGACAAACTTACATCCATCGTCTTACCCGTTAACCTGCCGCTAAATAGCAGTGTTTGCACTGCTGTGTTTCGGTTTGGGGCAATATAGCCGGTGTAATTACTGGCATAGATAGAGGCAATTCATCTAAGTCCTGAGCATAGGCAGCGCTTAGGAGATTTTTCGATCACTATGTCCATGGGCCTCAGTTACTGCTTTCCATCAGTACCATGTCAAAAAAATAGTTTTTACAGGGGAGCTGTTTAAAGATTTTGTATTCGTTTTTTGTTCACAAAATTTTTTTACAGCATTAATATTATATGTGTTATATATCAATTTGTAGGTATTTTAACCCTCTTTTGATGTGTTTGGTTATTAGAAAGTAATATGTGCTGTGCAAGCTTTTATGAGCGTATACGTCCGTTTTGCATAAAAAAATAACATTAACTCTGAATTTTTTTTTCCATGAAAGGCCACAAATACAAAAAAAAAAGCAGTTATTTCATTTAAATCATACATAAAATCGTGTCTTAAACATAGAAATACTGTTTTTTTAACAAAACTGAACCAGACAAAACTTTTTCTTACTGTTTCTTTACTTACATATTGTCAAAACATGTTTATAGGTACCGTAAACCGGGGTTACTTTGATTAATTTTAACTTTGGTTACATATTTTGATGCATTTAACGGACGTACTAGTTTAAAATTCAGATATGATTATCGGTTTTCTTCAAGAATCAACCTGCTATATAAAAAAATGTGGTATTTTTAGTTAATAAATATAAAATAAATACAACGCGATCAAAGTTATATTGTTGAGAATGGAATTAATACTTTGATACCACTTATTTTTACTATAAACTGAAAATAGCCCACCTAAAAGCACGTAAATAATAAAAATCGGTTAAGTACATCTTTAGTTATTTGTTTTTTCTATGTGTATTGTATTTGTGTGGTGGTGATCTATGATCCCATACTAAATGATCCAAATTGATATGTTTTGACGGTTTACTAGTTTTTTCATTAGAAATGATGCAAGAACTTAATTTTTACCGATACAAAAGTATATTTTTCAATATTTAATTGCAGTGATAATAAATCTTTCCTAAAAATCTACTTATGATTAGTAATAATAATGTAACAATTTTTTTTTCTAGACGACATGACAGTTTAGCGCTAAAGTACTTGGGTACTACCTATGTAGTCAAGCAATAGGCATGATTTAGGCTTTTTTCGATTTTTGAAAGATTTACATGAAATACACAAAAGTAACGTCACGTTTGTATTACACTTATAGTCTATATTATAACTGTAGTCTATATCTTAGTAATAATTTATTCGTGTATGATGCCGTGCATAATGTCTAATAATTTATTTTAAATACAGTCATCATCCCTATGTTGGCAGTCCCAAAAGTGAAAAAATAAATATTACTAATATAAGTTTTTAGATTCGTTAAAACATACACCGGGGTTAGATCTTTGTTTGTTTTACTTGTATTGTATACAAATAATATAATAGGAAAATATGACAAATACTTAATAATCCGAAGTTTATGCCATTATTGTTTCTTCGTAGTCGCAATTATAGGTACACAAAATTCACAGTCATCTTCCACACAATCTCTAATATACTTTTAAGTAAAACGAACACAATACAAAGTACCACGTTTTACAATTACTGTTTTTATAAGATGTATTATATTTTTTAAGATTTCATGCAAAACATACTCAATTATTCAATCTGGTACATTTATGGATTTTAATATTATACTGAATTAAAAACGGTTGTAAATGCAACAATGTTTTTTGAAATTCAACATTCCGTATTGCGGCTCCTTTGTTTATAAAGAAATCTAAACCATACATATTTACTTTATTCAAAACAGCATCATGTATAAATATGGCTCCTGTGATTGATGCATTCGAATATATTTTTAATTCAAAAAGGTTGCAAATCCTAATACGGCAGTTTTGATGAATGAAAAATCAAATTTAAGAGGATATTTTAAAATTAAAGCTGCCACATTCCGTTTTGCGACTCCTTTTTATATAAAGAAACATAATATTTACGTATTTATTTTATTCAAAACGGCCACATCTATAAATATGGCACCTTTGCTTACATATTTTTTAACGTAATCACTTATTTTTTCGTTTCATGGCACTTTTTCACAAAAATGTCGTGTGTTTTGGTCGACAGTCGAGTCGCAACTGACAAAATGGCAGTTTAGCACTGAAATAAGTTTCGAAAGAGCGATAGTGCAAAAAGGGCACCTGCATAATTTTGATACTTACTAACGTCAAATCGACAGGTGTCTTAGTGTCACGTAAAATATTAGTGCTGATAATGTCGTTTTTGCAATAAAATCATTTTTCACGGTTTTTGAGTTGTGTCGCTTTTGTATTTAATGGACGATATGCTATTACTATTATACGGGGTGCTCGCGAGGAACCCGCAAGATTTTAATGCTGAATTCCTGAGCATATTTAGAGTATTTAATGTTATATAAAATTTCCTGGATTTGGCTTGGTTCCAGAGATAATTAACCTTTTTTCGGAAAAAGTTTTTCGACGTAACTCGTCATAAAACTTCTTTTTGATTACAATGCCACAATGTGTTCTACTATTACCACACCTTTTGCCTGACAATCAAAAAATAAGAATAGACTAGAAGAAAAAACGTGTCCCTAAAAAAACATAAAAAAAAACATTTTAACAAATTGTTGTTACGATAAAAAGTATTGTATTCAAAAAGTCTAAAAAATAAAGAAAAATTTTTTATGTGGAATTTGATATCAGGTCTCATAATATTTTTTGTTTATTTTGATGTCTAGAATGCGTAGTTAAAATCTTGCGGTTTCCTCGTGAGCACCCTGTATACACTTTGACGTGATGGGAATTTTTGCGCATTGTTAAAAATCTATCTGAAAACTAAGTTTCGCTTAGTAAGCAACCACAATACAACCAATGTTAAATTGAGCTTTCCGTGGGACTAGATCGATTTGTGATATTTATTTATAATATGTGAATTCAGTCAGCAATGACTTCGGAAAAGCTAGATAGAAAAAAATAAAGTGGTAAAATATGAAATAACATTAATTTACACCTATTATAATAAAGCAATAGCAATCTCAATTCGTCGTTATGGTATCTTCAGAATCTTCAGATTTACGAGTAAGTACATAATAGAGCAGCACAAGTGTTTCTTTAGAACTTGATAAGAATATTAATTAAATAGAGGGATGGGATGGTGTCAAAAAAAAACGTATCAATGGATTTTATAACAATAGCAGTTAGCAAATAAAATTTGTGAAACTGTGTCGCGACCTCACTGGTATATTTTATAAGGATATGAAAATTTCTAGAAAGTTCTAGATTCAAGACAGAATTATCGAGAATAACAAACGAGGAGCATTTATTACATAAGAATATTGTAGAAAGTTTTACCTGAACTCAACCTAACCTACATACATCATTCAAATTGTTCTAGGCTGTGTTCTAGAATGATCAAGAATGCGTTAAGTTTCTTATAAGAATTAGCTTGTAGCAACCACGTTCTTAAGATTATTTTTCGATGTGATAGACGGACGGACGGACAGAGTCGGCATAAGGGTTCTCTTTGTACCTTTTTGGTAGGGAACTCTAAACATACTTTAGTTACAAATGAAATAGAGTGTTTCTTTAGTTCTTTTACAATCAGTAAATATGCTTTTTTTTACACCAATGTAATTTTGTTTTCCCCTCACTAGCTCGTAAAGTGCTCGTTTATCCTTTAATACGAACGTGTAAAAACGCATATTATTCACTTGTGTGGCAAAGTAATGATCTTGGTTTTGGAATAACAAAACGTAAAATGCTCATGGAAATTGTTCCATATTAATGATAATTAAATAATTTGTTTGAGAATTTAGTGTAAAATACAAACCTTTATATAATTTGATGATTTTAACATATAAATCCTAAAATTCCATAAGTAACAATTGTTTTAGTGAATGATGATAAGATGACTAGATGCAATCACAAAACGCAGAAAATGTCAACGTCAACATTGTCAAAGAATATTATAGGTTATAATCTTTATTTACCGACTCGAACACGCATAAAAATAGTAAACTAAACAACTTTCAGGGTGTTCTGTTATAATTTTGTAAAAATAATGAATGAGAATGATTTAATAATGCATTGGCGTTGGTGTGCAACTACAGGAATGTGTTAAAATCGTGCTGCGCTTACTTTTTCGTGGTAAGTTTACTGCGACAAAATCTTGCATTAAATACATGATGCATTTGGAAAATTATTATCACTAACGATGATCTATGATAATGATGATTGTAATGTGAACAAATAATTACCTTTTTTGAGTTTCCTCGCTATAGTGAGGGGAAAAGTTTTGTGTTACACACGGGTGCAAATGTATTTTACTTCTCGTATGTTAAAACAATTTCATACTCGCGGGTAAAATACAACTTTGCACCCTTGTATAACAAATAACTATTACAGCCTAGTGTATGTTGCAGTGATAATCTTGAATCTACGTTCTATTATATTTATGGTTTATTAATAAGATATTTTTTTTTAATAGAGGATTATTCATATTTTTACATAAACGTACAGAATAGAATGTAAATTCATTTAAAATGTACGTGTAAGAACCTAGGATCTAGGTGACAATGACAAGATAAGTTGGGACCCTTTAAACGAAGCGTGAAGAAGCATCTAGCGGGCCAGCAAGGCGGTGGCAACTAACAGGTTACTGTTTGTCTCCTGTTCGTTGCCGCCGCGATTTGGGCTCTACTTTTCACTTACGATCAGGTGGAGTGGAGCCACTTTGTTGTGCCAACATAAAAAAATAAATAAAAAAAAAGAACCAACCTTTTTTTCGTTCGCATCACAATTCCATTTGCCTTTGCCGCATTTGCGTAGTCAGAATCAGAAGTAGGCACACCCTATCTTCCAAAAAAATATTTTTAAACAAAATGACGCGTCCAACGACGTAGCAACTCCATCTAATAATCGTCGCTAGAACGGTTATTCGCAAGACTAACAACGCGCAGTACTAAAGACTGACCAGTACCGCAGGCCTAGCCAAAAGCCATTCTGCAATCGTATACGATAAGCGATAAGCATACCTGAAAACCTTTTTAAATTCCAATACTTGTCAAAAAGTATTGCCATTAAAATGAAATATTAGGTGGTTCGGTAAATTACACAGACAACATAACCTTTAACATACCTTATGAGGTTATGTTGTCTGTGGGTAAATTATCACTTCTGTAAATGTTATAGGTAGCTGCTTATTTTATCTATATTGTTAAACACAACATTTAAATCTACTTCTTAATTAAAAAATCTTATTTAAATACTTGTCTCAAAAAAAGATATTTAATTTAATTATTTTATCGGAGAAAAGTTTAAATTACAATGGCAATAACTCAGGATTTAACAACATTTGGTACCAATTAATAGTCTCGTAATGTGTGATTATTTTTTTAGGAAAACTAGTTAGGTTACCAAAAGGTTGTTTTTTGTTTCTGAAACGTTACAAAATGTTACAATGACGATAACACGTGTCACTGTATTTTTTTGACGTATATTGGAACTCCGTTTTTAAGTTTAGTATATTATAAAGCTTTCCATGTGCAACACACAAACTTAGATGGGACTTCCCTATGGAAGGCTAGATGGTGTAAAATGGGAGAAGCCTATGTCCTGCAGTAGACAAGTATAGGCTGATGATGATGATGTCGGAAGTCATGTGATATCCTAAGAATTTATGTCTGGTAATTCACAGATATTATAATCTAAACGCGGACGTAGGTAGACAACGGCAAAAGTTAGTGGCTTTGTCGACAGTGCCAAACCGAGACGTGTAACGTGCTAATACATTCAAAACATCTTAAATTTAGGATGACCTTTATCACGATTTACACAATAATGAGTTGTATACGATTGCAGAATGGCATCTCAGCTAGGCCTGCTGTAGGCTTAAAACATGATTAGTACGACAGTATGGTATACTATATTAGTGCTCCCCGTTTTTAGGGTTCCGTAGCCAAAATGGCAAAAACGGAACCCTTATAGATTCGTCATGTCCGTCTGTCCGTCTGTCCGTCTGTCACAGCCAATTTACTCGGAAACTATAAATGCTACAGTAACGAAATTTAGTAAGGATATGTGTTGTATGAACCGCTACAGGAATGTGATACTATATTGTAAAAAAAACCATTGGGGTGGGGGCCCTCCATACATGTAACTGAGGGATAGAATTTTTTTTTGTTGTACATAAGCGTGTGGGGTATTAATAGAAAGGTCTTTGAAAATGATATGAAGGTTTATACATCACATTTTTATTTAAGCAAATCGTTTTCGAGATATCAGGTCTCAAAGTCTGAAAAATGTGTCCCCCCCCCCTCTATTTTTTAAACTACGCAATATAAAATTCTGAAAAAAATATATGTTATGCAAATTAATAAACTCTATCAACGATTTTTGGTTTGATAAAATTATCTCCTATAGTTTTTGAGGTAGGTTGATTTAACTGTACTTTTTTAATAATAAATTGATAATGGTACGGAACCCTTTGCGCGCGAGTCCGACTCGCACTTGGCCGGTTTTTTTATTTGATACTTGCGGTAAGGTAATACGGGTCAGGTGGAATTTTCCATAGAAAATCCTCTGCCTCTAAACATGCTGATTTCAAATATTTCTTAAAAATATCTATAGAACAAGTAAAATCGTTTGTAAAATCTATTTGTGGTATTTCCCTGAATTTTACAACCAATCTAAAAAAAACATGTCACTTTTTCGACATAAAATAGATACAGATACCTATCAAAATAGGTAGACTTGACGAAAAAGCTCGTATAACTATCATTAATACATTTTGGTGGTTTTTACTTAAACGTTCCGTTAAAGTCTTTGTTTCAACAAACCGATCTTACGACAATTTTCCATTTTAATTAGTATCAGGGAAATGCCAATACCTACAATATGATTTTTGACCGCGAGTACCTACATATACGTCGCCGAGAGATACTGTCGCTTTAATCATGAGCTAATCCTACAGGCAGCTTTAGCCGTTTCTTGTGCCATGTCATCACCTTCTCACTTTAACAGCCTACCCTGCCTTCGAACCTGGAGGATTCGGATTCTGGCGAGGGCATTTGTTTTTGTATTTATCGAAGATATTTCTTTTCATCGTGGCTGTTGTCTACGTATTTAAGTATCTACGAGTATTCTATATTTCTGTATCTATCATATAATCGCTTAATACCTACAATATAAGCATTAATAAACATGACATTTATTTATTTATAAACTATTAAGAACGTAACGGCAAGTACAGTAGAGTTTGTCCAATATGATGAGTATGATGACGCTGCTGCCCGTCATCAATCTTCAATAAATGGTAATCAGTGAAATTTCAATCCATTAGTTGACTTTTACGACACCCACGGAATTCGGGGTGGTGACAAAAATATTAGTTTTAAGAATAAAAGTTGTTATGAATACAAAATTCAAACTAAATAGACTGGTGGCAAGCCCAGAGTCGAAAACTGAATAAATGTGAATAAATGTTGGCGTAGTACGCATCGCGCACGTACTACGCCGCATCGATAGCCCCCTGTGTTCGGAGAAGAGCAATTTGTTTACCAGTATGATATCGATATTATTTATTTACTGTTTTTTATCAGTCGAGTAAAACAGGCTGCCACACTATTCAATAAACCAGACAATCAGAAAATATTCAATTTTGCGGGTAACAATTACAGCTACAAGGTAAAACAATTTAGAACAGAGACGTCCGAAGATATTAAAAAAATCGCGTTGTAGTTAAATATCTTTAAGTACTTACCTATTACTGGTCCATAAGATGTTTCCATCAGGACACCCTTCCCCTTTGGCGAATCCAGAGCTGGTATCCACGCAATACACAACACGCAAAGGTACACAATGCACACATGTTTACGGAGTTCCACTTATAATATTTTAATCACTTATCTGTCCATCTTGGCTTCGCACAATTTTCTTGGTAAGTTGAGCGTTGTTGTTGTCGTATAATTTCCCTTCGCGTATTTTTCCTTTCTAATATCGTGGCAGTTTTAAGATCAAACGCTTCGCTTTAAACATTTGGGTGAGGGAAGGAAAAAAAATCAAGTGAATATCTTGTACTGAACTTGAACTCCTGACTGTTGTTATAAAAGAAAGTTCATGACATACTGTCAGACCAACCAACTTTGTTTGAGATTTTATTGAATAAAAATTGTAGTTATTAGTTTGTTGTAATGGTAAATAATATTGTCGGGCACAGTTATAAATTAATGTAGATTCATTTATAATAGGATTTCATATGTACGATGTAATTTTATGTAGGTATAGTATGAGAACACATCTAAATCAACCATGGACTGTTTTATGCAACGCACTAACACTTCCTATACTGGAAAGAAATCCTCAATTGCAATGTGCAACATTCGGCAGCTCACTACCGAAAGTAACATATCCGAAGGTATCATGGACGTCTTTATATAGACTTCTACTGAGGTCACCGGTGAGACATCTTCCCTAGGTCGTCATGGGACGCGTGCGCACCTGGCGGAAGACAAGCGCCGCCTCTTACGCATGTGTCATTTAGGCAATGCCCTCCTAACGTCCTAACCCAATAAACGCTTGGCCGGCACACTGCGTTACTATTCTTAGTGGGTGAATCAACTTTTTTCTGTCTGCTGTTATGGATACGGTCACCTGAATCACGCTGGTTTTATCCAAAATTATGCTACTGAAATTATGCAGTGACATTGTGTGATAATTAGGGTTAGGAATTTTGGTGGCATTAGGTGAACAGAGAACAGTGGAGTCGTTACTCAAATTGTTTATGATTGATTGAATAATTAAATTAATCAAAAATAATACATTAATATATTCTTTTAAACAGGGTTTCGCCCATTTTAAGTATTAAATAATTTTATTGTCTTAATACTTGACTAGGTACCTATGAAATGAAGTTCAATCATTTTTTTTTAATTATAGCTTATGATTATTATATAATATTTATGGGCTTCAAGAACTAGAAACTTGAAAATCAAATAAATATATTTTCTCATTTATCAACATTTTTATTGAAAATTAATATTTTTCTACATTCTCAAAAATAAAATCCATGTTATTTATTTAAATTCATTGATAAATTCAGCTTGAACTAAACACTATTTCGTAATTAATTTATAAGTTAAGCATTTATTCAAATAAAAAATGTTTGTAACATCGACTTCACTGCTCTTTGTTCCATAAATGCCACCAAAATCCTAACCCTAGTGATAATCTTAAGTAGTGACATTTTTATTTATTTGGAGCATTCTATCTAAAATTTCCGGATTAAATCCCGATTCTTTCCAAAAAGCTCGCGTTTTTCCGGATTTTTTCGAAAAAAACAATGAAAATTTCCAGTATAATTTTCAATACTAAACCAATGCGAATTAGATCTAATTTTCACTTTTACCAGGATAACGCGATGTCATCGAAGAAAAGTCAATTGAAATAGATGGCAAGGAGTGACAGTAACATTAATTATTTCTGTAAAAAATCCGAAAATAACGAAATTTTGAAAAATTCCCGTAAAAAACTATTTGATTTTTTCCGACATTTTCAACGCTAACCCTATCTCACTCTAGGTAAAGTAACAACACCCAGTGACCACGGGTCTTAACATTTTACCTACTGCATGGGGCTGAGGGCGCCGTAATACACATGTCAGAGACATGGAGAAATGTTTATTCGTGTTGTCAAGCTAAATATTTGTATGTCAAACGGTTTCTCGCGGTTAGAGACGGTTGCCACGCCGCCAGTCGAGGTGACTGACAGCAAATTGCGTCTGTCCCGTGACCTTGAGCTCAAGGGCTCTAATCAGGTCACCTGGGTTCCGTAGCTTGCTGAATAGCTATCGTTAGTTTAATGGATTTAAGTGCAGTTGAGTAGGTTAGGGATTAGCTGGAGTTGTTTCAGTGACATATATTTTATTTTTTATTTTGCCGTATTCCAAGTGTAATTTATTCGTATACAATATTATTGATTAGTAGGTTGGGTTGGGTTAGTAGCACACGAGGTGCTATCGGCGGAGTAGGCTGCTGAAGCAGCCGACAAGACGGGCCCTCAGGGGCAACGTTCGCGGGGTTCTCGGAGGTGTGCAACTGTGCAGCAGCGTTCCCGAAGCCCCGCCCATAGAGCGAGCGGTGGAACACCCCAGGGGTTTAGTCCGTGTGAGTCGGACATAACCACCCATTCTCCCGGGCCGGGTGATATATACATCTCTCAGAGTCGCTTGTCAATCCATACATTATGTCGTGGGGCGAGCGACAAAATGAACCGACAGTCGATTCGGAAAGATATGCTAGCCCCACTGTTTTCGACACGTATAAAGTCACCGACGCCAAGGAAAAGGATCACTTACAACCTACAACCCTCTAGCACCTACGTAGTTGCCCAATTCGAATTAAAAGGTACTGAAATGATTCCTACTTGAAATATCGATTTGATTTGTGTTATCTCTTTTATACACGAGATTTGCGAGATGTATGACTTACAACTCTGAAACAAGTTTTTTTGCATATCCATTACCAATTACAACTTATTACTCTGACGTCTACGAACGTAGCGATCCACTTTCGTAGCAACTGAAAATATGCGGCATGGGAGAACAAATTATTACGGCTTGCTGGTTTTTTTTAAATGTCGCTGAAACTAGTTCGAATCCAGCAAACTTCATGACATGACATTATAATATTTAAATATGATCATTGATCAGGATTACACCATTAAAATCTTTCTCTTTCCCCATGGATAGATACCATGTAGGTAGGTAAGTGGTGACCGGTGACCCCTTCGTATTCGCTTCATACCGTCGAATGCTGCAACTTTGCCAACCTGCTACAATTTTGCCCATTTTACAAAAACCCACTTTTCTACCAAACTATTACATATTCTTTTCTTCTATAAATAGTAAAATTTGTAGAATTTATCTGGCAACCCATTTCAACATATTTTTTCCTGGCAGCACACCTACTTTTAAACTCAGTCGGTGTTAACGCTTAGAAAGCAACCAAGTGTTTTTTCGATGTGTTCAAAACTTTTATTATAAGTGCGAAAATATCTGTTATAGCCACTTGTGGAGTACTCATATGGTAAGTAAATATGCTCTTTGCGATGTTTTATGAAGTTTTTCATGTAAATAAACTCTTTTAAGGCCAGAATGACGACGGGCAATGTTGGGAAAGGTTTCTTAGAATGTACATGTCCCAAAATTGCCTGGTCTAGGGTTGACACTATATTTATTTTATAAAAAAAAATATGAAAAAAAAAAATAGTTTTATTAATTAAGTCTTTAGCTACTATTAACTATTTGTTATTTCAACCCTTACAATACTGAAATTTAGCAAATTAATAAAAGAAATGCAATTTTTTTAAGTAGTAAAATTATTGGTGTCTATTTTGTTTGGCACAACCCTAGCTACGCTTGGGACAATGTATGGAAATGCTGTAGAACACGTCACAACTATGCCTATGTCGTAAAAAAAATACTTGCGTAGTATTTAGTGTATTCTACTGGCACCTTGGCTTAGATATGACTGCTATAAAATTAAAAAGGGTTTCCATTTTTAAATTCTCCATATATTACCACAGATAATCCACTAGGCAAAGTTGCAGCTTTTGGCTACAACTTTGACTGTAACTTTAATTGTTTCTAGAAGCTAAACTATTAGTATTTGGCATACTTTGAACCCTGATACTAATGTATTTTGAACTAGATTAGCTTAGCAATGTAAGAAAGAGTACAGATAACACATACTTTAAGAGTTACTTGAAAAAAACATGAATTTCCGTGCAAAGTTGCAGCAGTTGACGGTAATGCGGTGAAAGACTTATGTAGTTTGTGGATGGGGGTGAGGTTGGGTATGGTATATGGCTTCCAGCCAGCGTCAGGTATTTTGTAGACTTTGAAAGTGGCCAAGTAGAGACAGCACCAGTAATGGACAAGGATCCAGTGATAATAGTCAAATGCAAAATAAGATGTAAATAAATATACTCGAGTCCCAGATTAAAGTGTCCATTTACTGCTATCAGCTTAACCTCCTGAGGCCTGGTGACGTCACTTACTTCAACCGAATTTTAACTTTGACACTATATCTATAAACTCAAAATTCAAAAAAAGTTATGTAATAGATATATTTTATGAGATAGGGCTTCACGAGGTTAAAGTGTCCAACATTAGTGTGAGCAGACGCAAATGCGTCTTAGGTGGTCTTCGGCAGTAATTGTATGTTCTACCTCAAAAAGAGGTAAGTGAGGTGCGTGACTTCAACTCTCGTGGAACTACCTATATCCTCAAGTTCACTCTATCAATTACTAACCTAGGCCAGTCTAGAACTTTGTCATAATTGCAGGACGTGTTTTCTAACGTCAGTGGCCTATCGGTCGACTGACAACTACCCAACATGACATTAGTTACTTTCCAAAGTCTGATCATCCGTAAACAACTTGCGGAAAATCCCCATAACGACTTATTACAAAATATTACACAATTATTTGACGATCTTATTTAATAAATAATAATAATGACTTAATCACAATGTATAACGATTTAACGATCCTATTGGAGCCCAAAGCTCAGCTTCATTGGTGGAAATGGCTACCTTTTTGTAAAGTGAGGTAAGAAGAAATTTGGGATACAACATATTAGTCTTGATTTTGTCGATAGTTTAAAAATTGTGCCTTATTTAACTCTAGACATGTAATATTTGTACCTAATTTATGTAACTGTATTTTAATACGGAGCATAATTAACATGGTTGTTACTTCAAGTTTTTATCGTCCTTTTTTGTTCGACGCCTTGCCAAACTAAATCAGTTTTGTTTTCAACAATGCTACATAATAACAATAATAAGGCCCATGATATACAAGTATAAGGTGAAATAGACAGCGGATCAGTGAAAAGCTAGAAATAGAAAAAAAAATCCCGTACATTTTTAACGAATATGTTTTTTTCACATTATTTATTTATGTCATTGAATTGAATGTCATCAAATGAATAATCCCTCAGGACTTATCTTACGACATTGAACAAAGCCGCAAATTTGTAAGAAATTCCACACAAAGCTAAATAACATTGTGGAAGATTAAAATTATTGAAATATTAAAGGTTATTGCAGTAGCATTGAATGCCGACTTTAAAACTTAGTACGCAATTTAATCATGAAAGTGTTCCCTAATTAAAGAAATTATTATTTAAAAGCAGAACATCACCCGCATAATTAAAAATGTAAATAAGTAATCATTTCGTATTGTGGTTTCAATAAGTTACGATAGTTGGCAGTAAAATAACAATAATAAGGCCCATGATATACAAGTATAAGGTGAAATAGATAGCGGAAAAAGTAGTAGTTAATAGTATACATTGTAATGAAATAAGTACCTAAAAAAGTGTTGTTCCTTATCTTTTATTGAGTATACATTTAAATAGGTATATTTGTGTAGACAAATATCAAAGGTTAGATCCTAAATTGGTGGGATTAATATTTGTCGGGATATAATTGGGCAAGTACCACCTATTCAAAATGAAAACTACCGGTGAGACGCGTAGCGCGCTACGCAGTTCGTAGCAGACGCCAGACGGGGCCCCCCGTGGACTATCCCTACGTGGTATAAGCAGACACGTAACTCTTCTACGACTTTAGTAATATTAAATAAATAAAAATCATATATCAATTCTACATAAATATACCTAGTTCTCGGTAAGCTCAATTAAGGCTCGAGTTGTGGATAAGCGAGGATGTAATAAATGCATGAAACCTATTTAACCAATTTAGATTTTTGTATCTATGCCACTAATCTACAATCATATACCCACTAAGAGTACTTATAGCAACTCTAAATCCTCGTAGCACCCGGATTAGCAATATCGAAATGTAAAAACTTGTCAGCCTCCGTAGCCTAGTTGGTAGTGACCCTGCCTACGAAGCTGGAGGTTCCGGGTTCGAATCCCGGCGAGGGCATTATTTGTGTATTTATCACAAATATTTGTTCCTTGGTCATGGCTGCCTATGTATTTAAGTATCTATATGTATCTATCTATTATATATATCGTCGCCTAGTACCCACATCACAAGCCTTAATTGAGCTTACCGTGAGACTAGGTAGATTTGTGTAAGATGTCCCAAGATATTTATTTATTTATTTATTATTATTATTTATTTAAAAACTAAAGGTCTAGAAAAGAGATATCTTTTTATCGCTAATGTAATACGGTTTCGTAAACTAGCCTAGTCGGTAGAAGTCCTCTCTACGAAAAGAGCTACGGCAAGGGTATATTTTTGTATTTGTCATTGTTTTCTATGTATTTCAAGTACTTTAATGTTAGGGCGAATTACGAAATTATCAGTTTCAGTTAGGTACTTCTGTTTCACTGATACCTACACAAATTGACTATAGGTACGAAGAATAAGAAATGATACGCGTTTCGACTTTACGACGTTTGGTTCCGAACATCCTGTATTTTTAAATGGTTTTAAAGCAGTTCTCAAAAAGTTTACCTTTACACCATTTTATTAGTAGAGCTAAATGCGAGAATTACCGTTTTCCTATTTTGTTACCTACTGTTTTAATGACACAAAATTCAATTATTGATTGCTTATTTACAATTGAGGTATTATAAATTGAGGACTTTCATAATTGTGCGAAATAAAAGAACGATAACAAAATAGGAAAATTAAAGTCATTTAACGTCTTAATTGTGTACAAACTTATCGAGAATTGTTCATAATATGGATTATGGATGACACCCAAATACTATTAGATCAACCATTGACTAATTGGTTAAATGCTAGGTTGACGACAGACGCCAACGGCAATAAAGATACATATAACTTTAACGGCAAGTGAATCATTTACTAATTGACCCTATAATAAAAACATAATTGTCACCAGTTCACAGCAGGCATGAAATAAATTCTTACATTTTCTAACCTAAAAGTAACTTACAGGTTGTGTTGGTACTGGCAGGTTTCAGGATTAGCTTTCATTCGACCTTTTCACTTAAAATTTAAAACAGTTAACTATTTTTTTACCTGTAGATTTCCCCTCGGCTGTCATATAAATAATAAAAATGTATAACGGTCAACAGATTATACTTTACACTTTTTCAGCGTCAGTGCTTGATAGGCTTAGCGTTCGTAAGGATTTACTAAAATTATTTATTGTTTGTTGAACGTCACAGAGCTAATGTTTTTATACAATATCAGTTCCATTCTGCCGCACGAGCTCTACAAAGTGAATAGAGAACTGTGTCTAAGGCGAAAAACTCGGTTGCCTTGTCTGCAATTTCATCCAGAAAACTCCACCTACGTTGACTATAATAGAAGCCCTTCGTGCGCGCTTGTACCAGCTCTAGGCCACGGCAAGTTCAAGGGCGCGCCGCACGTCCCCATTCAATGCCCTACATCCCTCCCTAACCACGAAAACATCCCCAAACCATCTCATCAACAATCAGAACCCTTTGTCTACCAAGTCCAATTACATTTCAATCGGCAGGGTAATGATCGTAACGAAGTGTTGTGTTTGGGTACTTACTGTCTTCCATGCTTTTAATAACTTAGTCTGGCTGGCGAGTCGTCATGTCAGAATAATAAGGGTGCGGCTCCACTGACGCGGAGCGGAGCGGAGCTGTGGGAGCTCGGCCAATGAGACCGCATCACAGTGTTTCGAATTTTGAATTTGAAGAATGTAATTGGTCAATTTTGCACATCTCCGCTCCTCTCCGCGTCAGTGGAGCGGCACCCTAAAGGCGCGGGTCATGTTTTATAAACCCAAAATTTTATAGTACCTAAGTAATTTGTGAACGATTTAGGTACCAAGACCGAGAGCTGGGTCGCGTTTTATAAAGTTACAATTTCGCTGTTTGCCTCTCTAACGCACGCACGTATTGGCTAGAAAGAGAGGCAAACAGCGAAATTGTAAATTGTAACTTTATAAAACGAGACCCTGGTCGAGATTATTTTTATTGGATAATCCATTAGTAGTTAAGTAAAACATCTTTTCCACTTCTCTTCCGACTTCTACTTTTGTAAATTGGCAATGTATCACACAATGTACCTATTTTCCAAACCACTTTTTTTTAAAGACAGATTTTTCTGCTGCATGCTGAGGAAGCATTTGCCAATTTAAGGGTTAAGAATTGTAAATTGTTATGTAATGAACTACTCAATCAATGTCAATAGTCATCCTATGCTCGACTGTACTCTGCATATTTTAGATATCTCATCAGTTGCTACAGACGTAAAGCCTGCATGCCATCACGGTATTTCCCACGATAATCGTGCATTTTCCTGCTGACATGGGAGTTACGTGGGTGGTGAAATAACCAGGCATCTAGTGTCAAAATTATTTATTATTGAACAGACTTTCTCTTACACAACACGTAATTTAACAATAATTTTAAAATTGTTCCAAAAATATGTATTTATACAAAATATGTAGTGTGTTAATGTAATGTAATCTTGCGCAATAAATAGGTACCTATTTCTATAGATAAATACGAACTACGCGAAGGCACTGTGAATTTAAAGAAAATTTGTACATCACATTAAGTAGGTAAGTATTTAAACTAATTTTTAATATTAAAATTATTATAGCGGATTGTCCTTCATACGAAAGATTATTAAACGGGAACTCTGGGTATTATACAGACTTGATACTGATAACAACTTTTCTCACCTAACATTATTTTGCCTTCCAAGTTACATAATTTCCAAATATTAGAATAATCGGACACCATGCACCGGTTGCTTGAAAGATATTACCTACAACTAAACATATCCAGCCAGCTAGATAAAATCGTGATAAATAAAAAAGCTAGTATCGTGTTTACAGTTGTGGCTCATTCGCAAGTCATCAAAACTCGAAAAATAGGCAAATGAAATTCACTACCATTTAGCACAAAAAGCCATACTTAGCCGACAACTGTATCAAAGCAAAAACAAGCAATAAACAAATAAAAACTATAAACTGAAGCATGCTAATTATTTTCCAAGTAACATCTCTGTATAGTGCTCCCAAAATTATAAAATGTTGGACAATTAACTCTTTTTGATCATCTTTGTTTTGTATAATAATGCTACACCATGTTACATAACAAACATGACATCTAATGAGCATTACATTAGAGCAATAAAAGAGCGAATTCAGACAATTTCAAACATTATATTGAAAATTAATATAACAAGTAATCGGTGCGAGTTCTATCGGGTCTGGTGATCCGAAGCTGGCGGCGTCAGTGACATGGCAAGGCTGCCGTTGCTCCTAAACAATAAAAAAAATATATAAGAAATAACTAATAAGGTACTAATGAAGACCAATTACACGTTGGGAGACCCCTTATAAAACGTTTCATGTTCGTATAGGTACGGTCGGCACCACAAAATATGTTGAATACTTTGATCCCTACGCCATGGACATACGTTCTGAAATCATCATCATCAATCACAAGTCCATGCACCGCAAGCACCATCCATACACAAAGAACCTAGACGAAAGTTGAACACGGTGGATGGTCACTTCTGATAATATCGATACAAATGAATCGCCAAAAATTTGTATGAATTACCTCAACATTTTAGTATTTATAGTGTAGAAGAGTGGGTTTAAGTGGAGCAGTGTTTTTATACAAGAGCTGTAAGTAGTAGCGGCATTTTTTGTAATTGTCTTGTTGGCTCATCAAAACGTACATTATGCATCCAGTTTTTAAGCACGTTAGCAATAATAACTAAAATGTCTGAAAAAAATAATAGGAGGTGGTTTAAAATAACATATTTTTGGCGTTTCAATTTTACCGATGTAAGTATTGTTTCTCTCGGAGTTTCTCAATCCTACTATCTGCTTGGCGCTTGTTATTCGTCATCAGTAGTTTTAGCTTCCCAATAAAATAATGTGCTAACTTACCGCTGCGGACTTGACGGACGATGTACATCGGCGCGTACGCACATCATACCGCCGCTGTGAATACATAACGAATTTAAAAGGTGTCAAAACTGGCATGCAATTTTTATTACACTGTTGAATTTAATAAAGCTAAGCTTAAGCTGCATCAATAGAACAGTCAGAAATGTAACGAAAATTGCTTGTGGTCTAGATGGGGTTTTAGGGAGCAAACAGGATATTTTATGTTTGTAAAAAAAATCCGATTAATGCGAGTTTATTATGTGCTCGTTGCCTTAATAATTACCTTGACGTTCTTTATTCATAACTTTTTTAAACTTGTTATCTAATAATAATAAGTCGAGAGAAGTAAGATTATTCTTTGTTGTTAGTTTACTGGTGTCTATTCACGATGGTACGCGGTCAATGCAACCGGCTGTCGGCTGCGTTCCAGAAGAACGTTCCATTCCTCACACTATAACAAATTCTACTATTTACAAAATGCAATTGCATTATGATTGATCGGACACTCACCTATTTACGAAGCATCAGAAAAATTTAGAAGATGAATCACTCTGATACCACCAGGCACGGGGCGACCTTGTGAACGGCCTTTTGCCACGATACCGTTATGCATGAGACACAGGATATTTTATTCAAAGCGGTACAGATATAATAGTGTAAGCAGAATATTGAGGAAACATGTTGCGTACTGTAGCTTGTAAACTTCTTCTAATTCGTGAATGGAGGTCGGCGTCTTTGGTTTGTATTTTTTACCGGGTTTTCCTATTATAGGAAGTTACGATGAAACTCTCTTATACGTTTGCGCCATGGACTTGACTGGACTAACGGGCTGTAACGTATTCATGTCGGTACCTACACATTATTTGCATTTACGGTTTAGTAAAGACTATATTGTATGAAGTCACCGTACTGCTTCATGTATTATTTTGAGTCGACCCACGCGGGTAAATTCTTTGCCGAATAAAATGATTATTTAGTTCTAGGAAGGATTTATGTAGGTTTGAAAATTCCGAATTATTCAAGCAGTCTTGGCGGCATATTTTAGAAGAATTCTTAGAAGCTCTTTTTCAAATCTCAGTACGAAGCTGGGGGTATACCCGTTAGTCATGAACAATATATTATACAATATGTTATGTTATATTCACGCCGCTGCTTCAATTTTAATTACAATTTTAAAATAAAACTTACCGTTACAGTAGCGCCCTAAATTTAACAAATCGGTATTTAAGAAACAGATTACATCGCGTATATAAATTACATTTCCACATTTCGAACTCTTACAGCGTTCACCATGAATCAACCACTGATGAGGAAACGTCAGGATGTAATTAATATATCCGATATAATACGTATCCAGAGTTTTATTTCATAAATGACCGTATTAAAGTTACCTTTCCTCCTCCTGAGAGTCTGTGTCGCTGTCCATACGCACTCGCTTGGGCCTCGGCGCCGCCGCCACACTCGGAGTATCGCCACCACGCTTGTACACCACCCCCGCGCGACGAGGCCTCACACTTTCATACTCGATCTTGTCATCTACATTTCTCGTATTTGTCGAGAGTGACATTACCCCGACCCGACGTGACAACACGGTTTTTTCTTCTGAATCTATTGTGATTTTGTTTCTGATTGAGTTTTGTCTGTATTGGACCACGCCACGTCGAGGATATAAAGGCGCTAGCACTCCGACATTTTGCTCGTAATCATCGTTATGTTTTGAAGCGTCTAGAGAGTTGTCTAATCTGGTTATATTAGCTGTTCGTTTGTATTCGACAACGCCTCTTCGTGCCCGTTGAGGCGAAGAAGCCAAAGTCTGATCAGATGTGTCAATACGAGCAGAAGAGTTTAATGAATCGTTCGTATCTTCAGCTAATTTTACGTTTCGCCTGTACTCGACCACGCCTTGTCGCCTTTTTGGTGCGAACGATCCTAAATTCTGATTTAATTTGTTACGACTTGTATCTGGAGACGCTGGTATATTTGCATTATCAGATGTTGACGTGTTTGACGACGGGTCACCAATGCTTTCAGCGGGTTGGGTAGCGTGAATTGTAACGTTCAAATCTTTGACAACAGAACTGTCTTTATTGTTAGAATCATTTGTTAAAGGATTAATATTCTCAATGCCTTTCTGAGCAAGATTTGTCACATTCAAGTTTCTAGCGATCGTATCGGAAGCGTCACTCTCACCATTAAAAATGGAACTTAATTTTTTGGCGAGCTCATCGTCTTCTGATCTCGCGTCTCTCTTATGGCCGCGAATTATAACATTCATAGCTTCTCCCAAAAGTGGATCGTTTAATGAATCGTCGCTGGATATAAGACTTCGTTTCACGGCATACTTCTGCCCGCGAATGAATGTAACGTTCATGTTTTTGAGGGCAGTGTCTGAATTGGAATCGTTTCGTGATTCATCACTATCTTCGGGCAAAGCAGAACCGAGTTTTGTATTGAGTTCAGGACAGTCACCGTGACCTTCACGACGTCTCGTAACATTTATGTTTTTCGCAGTCGTATTCGAAATGCGCGATGCATCGCTATCGTAATTAGAATAGAATATTACTTTTTCTACAACTTCTGAGGAATCACTTGTATGTCTTTCGGGCCTAGAAACTTCAGCGTGTTTAGTCTCTGAAGTAGACTGCTCACGGACACGATTACTCTCCTTTGATGGAGAAGTTTTTTTTTTCTGAGCAGAGCCTTTCGTAGTATTCTCACCTCTAGTATCCGAAGTAGAATCTTTACGAGACGTATCACTCTCTTCCTTAGAAAGTGACGTTCGTTCAACTTCGGATATTTCACTTTCGACTCGCTCGATATTTTTCGTAACATGTTTGTTTATTGAATCTTTACGTGTCGTATCGGTTTCAGGCGGTGGGTCATTCGAATTCTTTTGGGAAGCATCGCTTATGGTCGGGGAGGGTTTGTCAAAAGAATGGTCGTGTATAAAATCGTGTCGGGCTAATCGGCGGCTCCGTCGCACGGGCGTGTTAATGGGCGTGCGGCGAGGCGTGCCCTCGTCGATGGAGAGGGAGGGCGTGGAGGCGGGGGTGGGGGGTGCGCGAGCGGCGCACGCGCGGCAGGCTCGTGCGCCGGTGGGAGACGGGCAGGCGGAGGCGTCGCTTGCGTCTGCTACAGGGGTTATTGACTTTGGTGGCGTAATGGTTATGAAATTGGGAATGTATCGGATAGTTTTAACCAATTTTTAACGGAAGTAAATAAGACACAATATCTGTATCTTTTTACTTGCTGAAAACTGCTTCAAGTTTATTTCATATCGTACTTATTTACATTTTTTTTAGCATTTGTGACGCAATTTAATATTTAATTATGTTCGTTGGTTCAAATTACTATTGGGGACGTTGGAAAGGTGGTACAATGGTTAAAATTATCAGACATTTATATTAGACCCAAGGCAGTGAGTAAACGATATTTCTATTGGCGTAAGTGTAAACATAAAGTTAAGTACATGTCTTCTAATATTTACGGTTATTCACGAAAGTTAAAATGTAACTTCTAAGGATTTGTAAAAGATCGTTTACCTAATCATCACTACACTTATTAATAAAAATATTATAAAACAAAACGATTAACTTAGCAAATAAGATTTAAAAAATGTGTATAAATCAGTCAGTGCAAATAATAAAAATAATGTAAAAAATGTGTATTTGCTTAACAGAAACAATCAAAAAGCAAAAATACTAACTACCTAATTATTAATTACTAACTACGTAACTACAAAACTACGAAATCAATTATATGAATATTGGTAATACTAAATAAATTATATTGCAACTACTACAGGTTTGTTACTTACTCTTTACCCGCTGCATCGGCTATAAAAAATCGCGTTTCATTTCCCTGTCCGCGACAATGGTTCGTTCAAAAACAGATTATTTTAACCATATCGGACATCTTCTGCATCACTGCCGAAAGACATCCATTGCTGAAAGTAGACATCTCCCAAAGTTATACAATATAATTTATTTTGCTCCAGTGAGTTCCCGCTATCTTGATTAGGTCGCACCAGCAGTGGTTTTTGGCTCCATCGCGCATTCGATCTTCTGGCATCAGTGATACAGTCAACAAAATATGTGGTGTACCACTTTTAGGCTCTATTCAATGGTAATAAAGTCGAAAAGTGGTAGACTACATTTTTGGTTCACTATATCCAGCGATTGCCTCTTAAGTTGCTATAGTCACTAGCATAAATGCAAGGTGCAGACTATAATGACATGATATTATCTGGCTTCAGTTTGGTTTCAGAGATAATAAAACTTTTGCAGAATAGAATTTCGTCCAACCAAACTCCTTCTTTGTTACAAATCTACCACGATTTGTTCTAGTCTTAGTATATTTATAGTACCTACGTACTTATTTTTGCTAGCTTTGTTTTAAAACCGTTGCAATTCTAGCATGCAATTATAGATATCATATGGGCAGTATATTAAGAATTGTTCCACTGTGTCCTTCTGCCGCCCAGACCATAAAATTTGCCAGAGAATTTTGAATTAATAATGTAGGAAACAGAATAGAAATTCTTTTGTTTAAGGAGACCTTTTGATAGGCCTCTGGGCGGCAGGAGGGTATAGATAATAATTTTTGATGCAAGCTTTTATCGTCGATTATACTTTTAGTCATTCGCTCTAGTTAGTAGTCATTAAGAAAAGTGACGAACCCAGTCTTAATGAGGTTAGGTCGTTTCTTTCCCAAGATCATGTGGCTACTTTCGGAATCCATCATCAGACCAGAACCATGATATATGTTTGTATTGCATCCCGACAGACATCCGGACAGATGAAACTAAATAAATTCTTGTAAAAAGCTTCACAGCATCACATGTTCGTCACATAGATCCCAAGGTAGCATCATACATTTTTGCACGGTTGTTGACAGTAATATACATTGTTGTATTTCTGCTAGTGACTACAAACAGGTTTTTCGAATTCCGTCGGTAAACTAGTAACTTAGAATCGATCTTTCTGAAGCTTGAAACCAAAACAAATTTAGAATGTGACCGCTCATGGAGACGTTGAATATTGTATAGGCAACTATTGCCCCATATTATGATGCGATACCTAATTTTAGATAACACCAACGCATGGTAAGTAAATATTCAATGTAAATGTACACGAGGCTACAAAGTTGTCAATGACTTTCAGTTGCTATAGCTTGTTTAAGTCAGCTGCCTAGGGAAACCCGGTAAAAACGCAACGTCACCACGACTTATCATCGTCCTTAAGCGTCTATTGACTTTTCCTGGTGCCAAATCACGTGATCACAGCAAATGACATGAGCCTTTAACTCTAAGAGATAAGGTTTATGAATGGTTACTGTTATGGATATTGATATTAGCGGTTGGGGTAGCCCGTGGGCGTAGGTGGCGCTTGGCGGCTTGACTCATTGTGTGGTCGGAACGACAAATTCTCACGACCTCGATAGAACTCTGTCTAATATGTAAGACACATATTGCACCAGATTGTGTTGCTATATTTTTAGAAAAAAAAAACATTATTTGACCGTAGGGGAAGCCCGGGCAAAAGGCATAATGCGGGTAAGAAGAATAATTGATTTTTCTAAATATTGGTAATAGGTAGCGCTTTGACACTCGCCCATATGATTCGGCATGCAATCTGCGACTCCATGACAGTTTGACTTAAACCATGCAAGAGATCGTTTGTTATGCAGAGAAAAAAAAAGAATTTGTGTTGTTTTGTTACGATTTTCGGAAAGTTTTGTGCATTAACTATTTTCTGTATATGTAGTGCATAATTATAACTTTTATTTGTTCATTGGCGTATTTATTTAAGTACAATTTGCAATAGTAGTTTTTTTCATAACCTACAAATAACATTTAAATTTCGTTTATCAAATTTAATATTAGCACTATGGGCAAAACGAATATGGGCAAGACAAATAATTAACCGTTTTGCCCGGTAAATGAATTACAACTTATTTTAACATATATTTTTTTAGATGGTTTTCAATTACAAAAGAAAAAGTGAAAAAGCATCGTGATCAGAAATATCACTAGAGCTATCACTCATAAATTTTGCAGCAAATAAATTTTAGATTTCCATTTACCTACTATCCTGTATCGTCATATAAAATCAGGAAGGATCTCGAAGAAATTGGGCAGGTTTGTACTGTTTTCACACAAGAGCAAGAGGAAGATCTGTGTAGTACCTTAAGAAAATAGACAGTCTTTTTTTTTGGCTTTACTCGTTTAGAATTTTTAGCACTGGTATTTGAGTATGCAACTAAGAACAACATTGCTCATCCATTCAAAAATGGCAAAGCTGGAGATGATTGGTTTGCGGGGTTTAAGAATCGACATCGACACCCAGAAATGGTGTTGACGGCGCCCGAACCTACATCCGTGGCAAGAACGAGGGGATACAACAGGCCCCAGGTGGAGTTGAACAAACGCAATAATTCCAACCAAAATTTCTTTTGTTCGGTGTGTGCACAGAAATACACTGAACTACCAATTAGTGAAGACTGGATCCTGTGCAGTCAATGTAAATATTAGGCGCATGACAACTGTACATCATATCCAGGTGTAGGCAGCTATTTTTGTGACGAATACCAAGACTAAATTCAGTTATCCTTTTTGCCCGAATGGTATATCCGTTTTGCCCGACCCCCGCGGGCAATAAGGATAATTGGTACTTTTTTATTTTAGTTATTTTAATAGAAGAAATCGTTTAAGTTTTTTATTTTTTTATAGCTGTTTTCAAAGTTTATGAAGCAAAGTACAAATTAAAAGTACTAAAGGGTATATTGATTATATTCTTGTATTTTATTTTATCACTTTCCCTTAACATATGCGTATTGCCCGGGCTTTCCCTAGTTATACAGAAAACGACCAACTTCGATTTTTTGTCAATGCAGAACGCGACCAAACTCAATGTGTTAAAGCTTTAGCAGAGCTTAAGTCAGATTGTGTATCATACTTTCTGCCGGTGACACGGTGTGGTAGAGAATTCAAACTAACAAAAAATATACGAAAAATGTACGAAATTGCACGCTAATTAAAAAAATTGTACTACACGTACTGACGAGAAAACGGTGATAATCCGTCACCGCTAGGAAGCGGTCGAGTTTTCAATTGTCATGTTAATCAGAAAATATGTACGAAGTGTACTTTCAGGTTAAAGTGTTTTTAATTTACACCGAACGAGCGAATGCTCATTCTATCTCCTACTCCACGAAATCAACAAATTTCGACGAATTACGTTTCGTGTAGCGACCTTAAAAACACTTTAGAACCACCTGATAGTACACTTTTCGTACATATTTTCTAATTAACATGACAATTGGAAACTCAACCGCTACATAATGAAATAAATAGCGCCCGCCAGGAAGAATGCTTCCTAGTGGTGACAGATTATCACTGTTTTGTTTTGTCGTCAGTACGTGTAGTACATTTTTTTTAATTCGCGTAAAATTTCGTAATTTTTTTGATGTCAGTTTAAATTCTGTACCACACCATGTCACCGCCAGAAAGTATGACACCAGATTGACAAAAAATCAAAGTTGGTCGATTTCTGCATAACTACCGTCGTTTGTAGTTTAAAGTTAAGTGAATAAGTATATGTGCACACAAATATTACTGGCCTTGACTGTACGTCCATTAATTAATAGTTTATTTATTTTAAGCGATAAGATGATTACGGACTTACAAGGAGTGAGGTGCGCCCATGAAAGAAATGTTTCACCAATTTTCGTTATAGGTAGGTTAAGTTACAGTCAAGTGCAAAAATATATATCGAAAGAATCCTCTTATAAATACGTTACGACGTTCTTATTACACAGAATTAAAGTGCAATAGGAAATATTTTTGAGCATTTTTATATACACCTTATTTTGCCTTTGACTGTACTTGAATGCTTACCTTGCTATGACAGTCGTGCTAATGGTCAGGATCATCATCATTTTCAGCCGTTACTCACCCACTGCTGAGCATAAGCGTCATTCAGGATCATAAGGGTAGTAAAATTCAGAAGTATATCAAAACACGTTTATTATAAAAATATATTACTTACGCTAACATTATTCTCATTAATAACAGTCAACGGATCCGCATGGCCCGCTCAGAGGCCGTTACATAATATTTGATTTGGAAGCCATAATGAAAGATGTCAATTGTAAAACCCCAATCTTATTTGGGTAGCGAGTTCCCACGTTGAATTTACTCTTAACGTTAGCAGAACGAAGTCTGATGCCTGTTTTTTATTATTGCATGCAAATTATTTATTTTATTTGCTTTATTTGCTGCTTAGCCTCTGTTTAACCGAGTTGACAAGAGATAATTATAAAAAATAACAATTTCTTGACATTTATCAATTCTTTTTTTTTATCTGAAATAGGCTTACTCATGGCCACAGACTAGCCAAGGGCAGAGACGTGGCCTACGATGGAGTGAGTTTGCCCAGAAGGTGCCTATTCACCCTTGACTTGAAGGGTGAATAGGCACTAATTCGCTCAAACAGATCAAATATTATCATCTTATCAGACTAAAACCAAATGTGTACATTAGAAACATTTTTTTTACCTGGATAAAAGCTTGTAAGTGTTGTGTTGGTGTTAATTAGAACCGTAAAACTACCCAACTATAGTCCAAAAGCTCCCAACTATGGTCCATAATTAAGTCAAATATCTTCGGTTCAGTGTAATTATTATATTATTGACGCAGTTGTTACCCAAAGTCTCCTCATTAATGATTAAAAAACTTAGAGAACACCAAAATAAAAGATTTCCATTCATGCTTAATTACGAGATGAACTTGTGGACCAAGTTGTAGTACAGGGGCCCGTTTCTCGAACGCTTGTAATACAAGTGAAAGTCTTTTTTTAACACTATTCCGGACTTCCACTTGTATTACAAGTTACAAGCTTTCGAGAAATAGGCCCCTGGACTATAGTTGTATGGTTTTACGGAAACATTTTTTTTTACCTGGATAAAAGCTTGTAAGTGTTGGATAAATCTATCGATCTCATATATCGATAGAAACAGGTTAATTCTTGAATGTTCTTTCGCCTCCGAGCAGGGTACTATACGGCTAACTACTCTACACTACACTAACTAAAGTAACTAACAACTTACTTCATCGATCCCCCCTATTTAGTATAATAAGGCCCCGTTTAATACATAGTCATAATAAATATATTATATTTACAAGTGTATACATTTTGGCAGATGTCAGTGTATTTTAAAAACATTATGTATAAATTGTACATTATTACATACATAGAATATTTGACATGTTATTGGTAATAGAATATAAACTTTATAGTATGATTTATATCCGTGTTTTATCATCTAAGTCCTAGCACACTGGTTGTTTAAACCTATAGTAAAGATGTTTTTTCATCGGTAAGGCTATAATAGTAAGTTTAATTCCGGCAGTATATGAAGGTGTAGTTCATATAGACATTAACTTTTTAAAAAATTTTAAGTCACCAAATTTTAATTATATTAGCTATGGAGTTGGCCAGTTGAAAAGCCATGCCTTCAAGCCAAACTAGTGCTTTTACTTTATTTCATGGCCTGGATGCTAGTTTAAAGTTTAAACTAGGATTGAAACTTTAAACCCTACATAAAACTAGTAACATGATACCAAAGCCGTAAATAACGGTGGCATGGACGAATTCCCATCCAAGCCAAAAAGTAAACAACTAATGTCGCATTGCATCATCGAAGAAAAAACACTAAATTGTTTGGTATGATAGGACTTAGAAGCATATCTAGTAGCATTCAATGCTACCAGCTTGATGATCACCCTTTACCAGTTATGTGATGCACTCGCACTTACACGAGTAAGTAATGAAATTTTTGAAATCTCTCAGGCAAAGACTCCTGTTCATGTCACCCGCGAGATTCTATCGACTTACCCCTTTATTCATAAACATCGAACTTAGCATGCCGCGAAGTATTATTTGTCCCTATCGCTCTTATAGACAATTGTTTATTTTTTTTTTATTATTATTTTAGGGATAACAAACAGCCATACAAAATATGTTGCAGCTTGGGTATTAAAACTAATTAAATTACTAAATGTATCGCCTACTACATTAATTATCCACGAATTACTAAGAGTGAAAGGGACAAACAATACTTAGCGTCATGTTAAGTTAGGAGACGCTTATGAATAAGGGGGTTACTCTTGTCTGTTGCCTGCCTTTGTACTACGCGTCTTTGTCAGAACATGACCGTTGGGGGTTATTGTCAGCCGGAAAAACAAAAGTTGTCAACGGTGGTCCAAAGTTGGCAGCTTTTATAAATCTATGTTACAATTTGATTGCATAGAGACCGGGGAACCTAGTTGTGCCGTCAATTGTTTTAATCCCAAAATTAGTACAGGAATTCCTCAACTTTAGGTACAGTCGTGGCCAGATAATTAGGAACAAGATTTTTTCCCCATACAACTGCCTGCAAAATATGGATGACCCCATAAACACTTCAACCTAATTAAGAACAAAATGTATGAAATCGTTCCTAATTAAGTTGAAGTGTCTATGGCGTCATCCATATTTTTCAAGTTAGGTATTTTTTTGAACTTTGAAATACGTCCCAGTATACTTTATTTAATCATGGATAAGTTCTGATATTAATAAAGAAAAATGGTCAAATATTTTTTAAATTACTATAAAATTTGCAAAGCCCTATTTGCAGGCAGTTGTATGAGAAAATAAATCTTGTTCCTAATTATCTGGCCACGACTGTATGTCCACCGAAAAGACGATATCCTAAATCTGACAATGACTCATGTAAATCACGAGTAAGGGATGATCATCATGTCCATGTCTATATAACACTAAATATTTCATATTATTATAATATATCATGTGGTTTGTAGATATGTGGGGCTCGATGGCTAACTACAATAGCTGATGGTGCTCACCCGGCTTGCTCTCCGTCTGAATCGTTGTTCTCATCTCCTTCTTCTTCTGCATCTTGACCTCCTGTGGATTGACATGGACGATTAGAATGTTTCCCGGAATATTGTTATTATAGGCTAGGATTTCGGCTTAACGGAACCACGCTGTTACGCCACCTAAATCTAGCTAACTTTTTTTATATAGACTTCTGTTTTGCCTTCTTTTTTTAAATTTTAGTTGCATGACACATTGGTTTTTAGCTTTAACCTTTTGGACGCCAACGACCGATATATTGGCAGCGCAGGTTCACCGCCAAGGACCGATATATAAGTCCTGGTCCACAGAGCAATATAAACCTACACGCAAGTGCGTAAAGCTCAAATTCAGATTTGACATTTTTTGACGTGGCGTCTGAGTGACAGCTAAGTATTTGACGTGGCGGCAAAAAGGTTAATGTCGTGTAAACTTATGTTTCAATAAAAATATAAAGAGAGAATAATACTGCCTCTTTCTTACGCTAATATTATTATTCCCAAAAATAGATACATTTAACCTCGTAAGACCCACCATAGTTACTTTTCCTATTTTTAATTTGAATCTTGATTATATGTAAATTCGAAAGAATTTAGTTAGTTTTAAAAAGTATAAAACAAACGTTAATCAAGAAATTCTACTTTAATTGGTTCATTAAAAATTCCAATTGGATTGCAACATCTATGTACTTTGTAATGCACATTGGGTATTGCGAGGATAAGAATAAGACGACGAAGAGATATTGTGTTTTGTTCCTACTGTAATTGATAAATTTGGTTTACTAGACCATAGCTAAACATTTTCTAAGGCCGGAATTATGCCCGTTTTGACGTAATTGTAGGGAAAGAGCTCAAACAGGAATATGAGGTGAATATCATCTCATTCCAACTAATAGCTCCATCTCTAAAACTTGCGTAAGAATTTACTTTAGTTTTATCTGCAATATATAACCGGAATATCCTTCGAATGCCTAACGAGGCGGTATTACTTGCTTAAGACTATATTGCCAATAAGGCTAAAACACACAATATTGCGAAATAGTTTGCGGTCGCAAGTAGGCCTCTATTCCGGCGTGTGGCGGCCTCAGATAGACTTTATTTATTATTGACTTTATACAGGGTTACTTTTTCACCAGTGCAATAAATCAACATACGTAATAGTAGTCCAAAATACTAGCATTTTTTTACTACCCCTTTGGAACAAAAAAACTAAAATAATAGTGTTCGACGTTATCCGCAAATCTAACAAGAAATGTGGACGTATTACGCATCTATCGACGTGCATAACTAGCAAAACGCTCAAACTGTCTACTGTTTGTTTAAAATGTCGTCGCGTGGTTGGATCACCCCTTCCCGCCGTCTTTGTCATACCGCACCGTTGACGCCTTGTAATTAGTGCGCCCATGTTACGAAAAAGGAACGAATTATGGCCCAGCCCAGACATCAACCTGACAAACCGGCGTGCCGCATACCTGTCGCATCATCATCACCAAAACCATTTTCTCTCTCGCCATGTCTATGGCAAATCTTCCTTCAACAGCCTCTCAACACCGTCCCCAAATGACGGTGCAACGACCGTCCCACCCTTGTGGGATGCGACCCGGCCACAGCTGCAGTAGCGGAAACACGGGAGCAGCCACACATACTCCAGGAGGAGTATCGTTTGTTATACCTGTGCCACACATATACACTTCACGCGACGAGCGGCGACGAGGGATGTTGGCAGACATAATGTTGCTGCGCTACTCGTCATGCCCACCGCTTCCTATTTTGTCGGTTTCTTGGCGCGAGTCAAAGGGCGTAGCTTAAGGAAGCAACCTACTGCGGAGCGTCGCGATTAATCTCGCGAGTAGGGCAGTGTGTGGCCGAAGCAACATCGTGGCAGCGCGAGGGGCATAGTGTGGCCGAGGTATTAAAGTAAAGTAGAGGCATCGTAAGAAGTCGTTTTTGACAGCTCACAATAGTGTTGTGAAACGCTCGATTTTATCGTCGTAAAATTTTCAGTCAAGTGCGAAAGGGCGTTAGATCTGGTAGGTACTTGCCATTAAAAAAGTGTTAGGTAATCCGAATATCCGAATTAAAAAAGCGTTTGGTAATCTTACTTAGAATCATTAGCAGGCATCGAAATTTATTTGGTGCCGGAGACGTCATATAGAGAAATGCTGTATATACAGTATATAAACTCACTAAAACCATGTATTAAAACCAGAGCACATCTAGGTGATAAATAACGTAGTGGTACATAAATTATTGTTATACGAAAAATAAAATTATAGGTACGTGATTTTACAACAATTTTGACATTTATCGGGTTGTCAAGTTCAACACAGTCTGTAAAGCCGCGTATCCACCGGGCACACGGGCTGACGAAATTGAGTTAAGTATACCGTTCGACTGCAAATTTCCTGCTCTATCGAACGAAAAAAATGTCGAATACGTTAACAAAAACTTTGCCATTTTATTAGGTTTCTACTTTTTTTACTAACGTATGTAAAGGTTTCCAAAAATCAGAGACAATATTTTAACGTAAGTACGAATTTGTAAGTACAAAACATGTCTTTCCTAATGTACTCACCATATTTTTATAAACGTCACTGCTGTAAGCGCCGTCTGCATTGTATGGCTCATAAGCAATTCGGTTTCAATTTGTGAGTTACACTAAATTCCGAATTTCCACTTTTGATGATTTTCATTGATTTGTTAACGTATCTCCAAATTTTTTTGAAAATATTTAACGTAAGCACCAGCCATTTCCTGAACTATAAGTGTGGTCGCAGTTAGTAACTGTCTATCAAATAGACCTCTCAAAAATAAAACAAACAAGATAAACATCATTTCAATAGGATCATTAACTAAAAAGATACATCTTACTTTATAAATGTCCATTTCGTTTTATGGCCCTCCTGAAAAGTCGTCATTTGGTGGTTACATTAATTCATATTACAACTGACGATATGTGCGTACCTACTATTATAGCAATTATTCGTACTTCCATAAAAAAAGGTTTACTTATTTATTTCGATTGACATATCGGTAAATTGCAGCAACAGTAGTAACATCACTATTCCGTACAGGCAACAATGAAGTTTGACATTTGCTCCATTATACTATCTGTGAACATTTACAGAACTTCATGTGCAAACAAACGTCAAAAACGACTTCTTACGATGCCTCTACTTTAGTCCGGTGTAGTGATGGATCGTTCCTGGTAATTTCCCAATCTTAATATGGGGAAAGTTTCCATTTGGGAATATTCCCCATACTGTGTTGGGTAAGTTATCGGGAACGACTCGAATCACTAGCACTGAATGGTCCATTTGGTCATGGTGTGTAGGTAGTGTCAGTGTGTGTGAGCTACTCGTGTGAGCGTAGTGGGTGTGTGATGGTACTCACTCTGTTTCCTAGTGTAGTGCCTGCGAGCAGGCGGCGGCCGCTCGTCCTGCGCGTCGGTGAGCAGCGAGCCGCGGTACGTCTGCAGCGGCGCCCACTCCTCGCCCGCGGAGATCCATATGGCAGTGGGTGTGTGATGGTACTCACTCTGTTTCCTAGTGTAGTGCCTGCGAGCAGGCGGCGGCCGCTCGTCCTGCGCGTCGGTGAGCAGCGAGCCGCGGTACGTCTGCAGCGGCGCCCACTCCTCGCCCGCGGAGATCCATATGGCAGTGGGTGTGTGATGGTACTCACTCTGTTTCCTAGTGTAGTGCCTGCGAGCAGGCGGCGGCCGCTCGTCCTGCGCGTCGGTGAGCAGCGAGCCGCGGTACGTCTGCAGCGGCGCCCACTCCTCGCCCGCGGAGATCCATATGGCAGTGGGTGTGTGATGGTACTCACTCTGTTTCCTAGTGTAGTGCCTGCGAGCAGGCGGCGGCCGCTCGTCCTGCGCGTCGGTGAGCAGCGAGCCGCGGTACGTCTGCAGCGGCGCCCACTCCTCGCCCGCGGAGATCCATATGGCAGTGGGTGTGTGATGGTACTCACTCTGTTTCCTAGTGTAGTGCCTGCGAGCAGGCGGCGGCCGCTCGTCCTGCGCGTCGGTGAGCAGCGAGCCGCGGTACGTCTGCAGCGGCGCCCACTCCTCGCCCGCGGAGATCCATATGGCAGTGGGTGTGTGATGGTACTCACTCTGTTTCCTAGTGTAGTGCCTGCGAGCAGGCGGCGGCCGCTCGTCCTGCGCGTCGGTGAGCAGCGAGCCGCGGTACGTCTGCAGCGGCGCCCACTCCTCGCCCGCGGAGATCCATATGGCAGTGGGTGTGTGATGGTACTCACTCTGTTTCCTAGTGTAGTGCCTGCGAGCAGGCGGCGGCCGCTCGTCCTGCGCGTCGGTGAGCAGCGAGCCGCGGTACGTCTGCAGCGGCGCCCACTCCTCGCCCGCGGAGATCCATATGGCAGTGGGTGTGTGATGGTACTCACTCTGTTTCCTAGTGTAGTGCCTGCGAGCAGGCGGCGGCCGCTCGTCCTGCGCGTCGGTGAGCAGCGAGCCGCGGTACGTCTGCAGCGGCGCCCACTCCTCGCCCGCGGAGATCCATATGGCAGTGGGTGTGTGATGGTACTCACTCTGTTTCCTAGTGTAGTGCCTGCGAGCAGGCGGCGGCCGCTCGTCCTGCGCGTCGGTGAGCAGCGAGCCGCGGTACGTCTGCAGCGGCGCCCACTCCTCGCCCGCGGAGATCCATATGGCAGTGGGTGTGTGATGGTACTCACTCTGTTTCCTAGTGTAGTGCCTGCGAGCAGGCGGCGGCCGCTCGTCCTGCGCGTCGGTGAGCAGCGAGCCGCGGTACGTCTGCAGCGGCGCCCACTCCTCGCCCGCGGAGATCCATATGGCAGTGGGTGTGTGATGGTACTCACTCTGTTTCCTAGTGTAGTGCCTGCGAGCAGGCGGCGGCCGCTCGTCCTGCGCGTCGGTGAGCAGCGAGCCGCGGTACGTCTGCAGCGGCGCCCACTCCTCGCCCGCGGAGATCCATATGGCAGTGGGTGTGTGATGGTACTCACTCTGTTTCCTAGTGTAGTGCCTGCGAGCAGGCGGCGGCCGCTCGTCCTGCGCGTCGGTGAGCAGCGAGCCGCGGTACGTCTGCAGCGGCGCCCACTCCTCGCCCGCGGAGATCCATATGGCAGTGGGTGTGTGATGGTACTCACTCTGTTTCCTAGTGTAGTGCCTGCGAGCAGGCGGCGGCCGCTCGTCCTGCGCGTCGGTGAGCAGCGAGCCGCGGTACGTCTGCAGCGGCGCCCACTCCTCGCCCGCGGAGATCCATATGGCAGTGGGTGTGTGATGGTACTCACTCTGTTTCCTAGTGTAGTGCCTGCGAGCAGGCGGCGGCCGCTCGTCCTGCGCGTCGGTGAGCAGCGAGCCGCGGTACGTCTGCAGCGGCGCCCACTCCTCGCCCGCGGAGATCCATATGGCAGTGGGTGTGTGATGGTACTCACTCTGTTTCCTAGTGTAGTGCCTGCGAGCAGGCGGCGGCCGCTCGTCCTGCGCGTCGGTGAGCAGCGAGCCGCGGTACGTCTGCAGCGGCGCCCACTCCTCGCCCGCGGAGATCCATATGGCAGTGGGTGTGTGATGGTACTCACTCTGTTTCCTAGTGTAGTGCCTGCGAGCAGGCGGCGGCCGCTCGTCCTGCGCGTCGGTGAGCAGCGAGCCGCGGTACGTCTGCAGCGGCGCCCACTCCTCGCCCGCGGAGATCCATATGGCAGTGGGTGTGTGATGGTACTCACTCTGTTTCCTAGTGTAGTGCCTGCGAGCAGGCGGCGGCCGCTCGTCCTGCGCGTCGGTGAGCAGCGAGCCGCGGTACGTCTGCAGCGGCGCCCACTCCTCGCCCGCGGAGATCCATATGGCAGTGGGTGTGTGATGGTACTCACTCTGTTTCCTAGTGTAGTGCCTGCGAGCAGGCGGCGGCCGCTCGTCCTGCGCGTCGGTGAGCAGCGAGCCGCGGTACGTCTGCAGCGGCGCCCACTCCTCGCCCGCGGAGATCCATATGGCAGTGGGTGTGTGATGGTACTCACTCTGTTTCCTAGTGTAGTGCCTGCGAGCAGGCGGCGGCCGCTCGTCCTGCGCGTCGGTGAGCAGCGAGCCGCGGTACGTCTGCAGCGGCGCCCACTCCTCGCCCGCGGAGATCCATATGGCAGTGGGTGTGTGATGGTACTCACTCTGTTTCCTAGTGTAGTGCCTGCGAGCAGGCGGCGGCCGCTCGTCCTGCGCGTCGGTGAGCAGCGAGCCGCGGTACGTCTGCAGCGGCGCCCACTCCTCGCCCGCGGAGATCCATATGGCAGTGGGTGTGTGATGGTACTCACTCTGTTTCCTAGTGTAGTGCCTGCGAGCAGGCGGCGGCCGCTCGTCCTGCGCGTCGGTGAGCAGCGAGCCGCGGTACGTCTGCAGCGGCGCCCACTCCTCGCCCGCGGAGATCCATATGGCAGTGGGTGTGTGATGGTACTCACTCTGTTTCCTAGTGTAGTGCCTGCGAGCAGGCGGCGGCCGCTCGTCCTGCGCGTCGGTGAGCAGCGAGCCGCGGTACGTCTGCAGCGGCGCCCACTCCTCGCCCGCGGAGATCCATATGGCAGTGGGTGTGTGATGGTACTCACTCTGTTTCCTAGTGTAGTGCCTGCGAGCAGGCGGCGGCCGCTCGTCCTGCGCGTCGGTGAGCAGCGAGCCGCGGTACGTCTGCAGCGGCGCCCACTCCTCGCCCGCGGAGATCCATATGGCAGTGGGTGTGTGATGGTACTCACTCTGTTTCCTAGTGTAGTGCCTGCGAGCAGGCGGCGGCCGCTCGTCCTGCGCGTCGGTGAGCAGCGAGCCGCGGTACGTCTGCAGCGGCGCCCACTCCTCGCCCGCGGAGATCCATATGGCAGTGGGTGTGTGATGGTACTCACTCTGTTTCCTAGTGTAGTGCCTGCGAGCAGGCGGCGGCCGCTCGTCCTGCGCGTCGGTGAGCAGCGAGCCGCGGTACGTCTGCAGCGGCGCCCACTCCTCGCCCGCGGAGATCCATATGGCAGTGGGTGTGTGATGGTACTCACTCTGTTTCCTAGTGTAGTGCCTGCGAGCAGGCGGCGGCCGCTCGTCCTGCGCGTCGGTGAGCAGCGAGCCGCGGTACGTCTGCAGCGGCGCCCACTCCTCGCCCGCGGAGATCCATATGGCAGTGGGTGTGTGATGGTACTCACTCTGTTTCCTAGTGTAGTGCCTGCGAGCAGGCGGCGGCCGCTCGTCCTGCGCGTCGGTGAGCAGCGAGCCGCGGTACGTCTGCAGCGGCGCCCACTCCTCGCCCGCGGAGATCCATATGGCAGTGGGTGTGTGATGGTACTCACTCTGTTTCCTAGTGTAGTGCCTGCGAGCAGGCGGCGGCCGCTCGTCCTGCGCGTCGGTGAGCAGCGAGCCGCGGTACGTCTGCAGCGGCGCCCACTCCTCGCCCGCGGAGATCCATATGGCAGTGGGTGTGTGATGGTACTCACTCTGTTTCCTAGTGTAGTGCCTGCGAGCAGGCGGCGGCCGCTCGTCCTGCGCGTCGGTGAGCAGCGAGCCGCGGTACGTCTGCAGCGGCGCCCACTCCTCGCCCGCGGAGATCCATATGGCAGTGGGTGTGTGATGGTACTCACTCTGTTTCCTAGTGTAGTGCCTGCGAGCAGGCGGCGGCCGCTCGTCCTGCGCGTCGGTGAGCAGCGAGCCGCGGTACGTCTGCAGCGGCGCCCACTCCTCGCCCCAGCCCGCGCCTGCTGAGATCTTCGCGTCCAGGATCTGACACAAACATTAATAACAACTATCATACCTGGGTGCTTAGCCAAGTTGCCAATCGCTAGCGCATCGTAGTTTTCCCTCTTTGTCGCACTAATAAGAAGGAGTGACAGAGGGAAAACTACGATGCGCTAGCAAGCGCTAGCGATTGGCAACTTGGCTAGGCATCCTTGATCTATAATGTCAGCTCAGTGACAGAATAAATAAGAACCGAAGTATGATTATAGGTTTGTGGATAATCACTATTCGCGGAACCTGTCCAGCTACGAACAAATAAAACATGGAAGCCGCACGCCATATTAAATTGCCTTTCAAAAACGGTCCTGAATTTTAGTTGACAAGTGTCATCCCCTCTTCAATGCATCACGGCAAAGAATTTCAAAATCAACCTATAAAAACTGAAACCGTCATTTAAAAATAATTGTGATTGGTCCATCAAACTTTTGATTGGCTATATTCTACAAACATTTGTCAAAGATGTTGCGCCGAAATATGCGCGGTGTTAAGAAAAGCGCTATGTCCAGCCCCTCTTGGCACAATTGAACAATCGTTTTTGGGGTATTCTTGAGCTGGCGTTAGACGTCCATGTTATATATGGTCACAGCTATCCAGGCTGCGAGCCCATTGAGCGGCAGAACACGTCCATTACGTCCAATCGCTTCCGACGCTGCACCTGTGTCTCTGCCCCGCAGCTTTGCATTCACGCTTAATTTTAACGCCCGAGTTTGTTTGCTTGCTAAGATCGCTTTGTTCGAAGTTTAAATTATAGTTTCGTATTAGGGCATTTTCACTTCTAGGGACACCCAATTAGCTTAACTCTCACAAAAAAGTTAACTTCGATGCTGACATGCTTAATTGTCGTTACAAAACTGATTTTGTAACGACAATTAAGCATGAAACATTTACGTTAATCCACGTTATTCATATTTTTATATTGCATAAACGCGTATTCTTTCTGGATTAAATGATAAAAAAAATATTTATCGTTACAAAACTGACATCGAAGTTAACTTTTTTCTGAGAGTTAACCTAATTGGGTGTCCCTAGAAGTGAAAATGCCCATTAGTGGAATTCTTCTTTTATTTAAAGGTACCTTTACCCAGAAGAACCCATAGGTTAAATCCATTATTACGTATCATACAACGTTACCGGGCCAATCGTGTTACGCGCCTAATAGAATATAATATAAATTATTTATTTCGTCTAAAACATAAACTTAATTAAAATACATCTCAACCTAAAAACAACGCCAAAATGGATGCCACTCAAAATACATGTACTTGTAGCGGCGCGGCGAAAACGCGGAGTGAAATGTCCTTGGCTCAACTAATGACTCCAAGAAATGTAGGTTCAAAAAAATTAAATCATTAATCGGTGTTTCTATGCGATTTTTTACGCGTTTTTATTTTTTCATTACCATCACTACTTTATTTTCCGTTTTATAAAAGCAAACGCGACTATTATGCCAGAATAGCAGACAAACATGCGTCTGCTACAAGATAACCGAAAATGACTCCATTATTTATACTTAGTTCGTCAATAATTTGGGAATGGTAATGACTTGATTTGTGGAATGTGCGGAATAATCGCATAGAACTACCCTAATAAAGTAAAACACAACACAATTTTGAAATGTCACTGACCATTATTTTATACGAGATTGATGATGGGCAGCAGCGTCATCATAGTGGACACATTCCTGCGATCGCCAATCCGCTTGCCCAGCGTGGCGATTATGGGCATTTGCCTCCTAATGCGTTTATACGCATAGTTAATAGGAGCGGCCTATGTCCAGCAGTGGACTATCATAGGCTGATGATGAAAGTAAAACATACCTTGAGCACGTGTCGTTTATCCTGCCGTAACAATTTGTTGGACAGCTCAGCTAAAGGCTCCAGGAAGAGTAGGTTTCTCGGCCCTAAAGCGGCGAAAGCGACGCCCGCTCGATGTAGAGCCGTGAGGGCCTCGCGATTCTTCACGGCGTCTAGACCGAACATCACTGAGAAACGCTTCGCCAACTCCTGCAATATGAATTAGTTTGTTAAGAATTAGTACACAGAAAGAAATGGGTCGATTGCAAGAATAATGACAATGACAATGGCTTTGATTTTTTTTATTTTTTTTTACCAACAACTGTTACACTATCATAAGTATTGCTATGTATACAACAATTTGTTAAATTATGGCTAGGCGTAACAATTACTTAAAGGTAAACACCACATGCTTTAATTTAAATAATTACAATTAATTAAATTCCGCGTACAATTACTATAGCAGATATTTAAATACAGCAGTGAGTTAATACTTATTAACAACCTTTTCTAGGCAATCTTAACTAAGTAGGAGTGGACAGAATGTTTAATGAAATAGTAGTTTATGCAACTGTTAACTGTTATATTGAGGGTTTTCGGCTTTTTTTTGTTACCAGGCGGTGCCGCGTAGGCGTTAGGTCCAAACAGCTGTCAGATTCATATTGTACTGAACATAAAATACCAAAATTATATTATATTTGGAAGTTTATTGATTTTATAATGGATTTTGATTAGAAAACGGTAGCGGAACTGAAGATTGAGCTCTGAAACAGGGGCGCAAAGACACTGGTACGAACGAAAATTACAAGAACTTTGTACTTTTGTCCTGGAACTGATTTTTAATTTTAGGTACCTAACAATATTCCAAAAGGTTTAAGAATAAATAAAACAAAAAAATGTTAAGAAAAATCTACTTCGCGTATTTATTTTGACAGTTCGTTTGACCTTACGACACAGTGCTGCAATCTCACCGCCTCATAGTGGCAGAAAATAGTACATTGTGCATCAAGGGAGGTAAGTACGGAATTACTAACGAGAGTGTTAGAAGCTCGACGCCGAAGGCATCACACTTGCCGACAAAAAAATAAGTTTTAAGACATAATATTATTAAATGACGTACTGACATATCTATTACTCCCTAGGGAATTTCACTTATCTATTACTCCCGCTACGCATGCAAGCAATGGCGAAAAATATCAAAAACCCTCATTACGACTGTCTTTTATGAGTCGAAAGTAAACGATAACTGTTAAACAGTACCTTCAGTTCTATTAACTCTGGAAGCTGCCGGTGCGGCTGAACGTGTTTCTGCAGCATTGTGTTATACAACGATTGCATGGCGAGCTGCATGGTGAGAGCGCAGGATGATTTGTCTATCTCCCGCGCCTTGGACAGCGTCGCTTTGATTATGTCGCCGTAGTCGTTGTAGCACTGCAAATAATTAGGCGTCAGGGCAAATGACGATCAAAATCTGACATGAGCTTTAGTTTCATCGTTTTCTGCATTGACAAAAAATCGACGTTGATCGTTTTCTACATAATTACGGCCAAATGTGCTTTACAAAGTACGATAAGTTGCCGTTTGCCTCCATTTGGTTTTGGTGGCAATAAATAAATTTAAATATAGCTTTATTTGATCCGACTACATTAAACTATCGGAAACCAAAGTTTACAGACTAACGCGTATTCGGGCACTATTAACTCGTCTCTACTAGATAGAAGCGTATTTTCCAAAATGAAACACATTTAAATTTAAAAAATCAACTTTCGTCTAAGACATATGTGGCTAAAAATTTTCATAAATCGTCGTCTATCACCTCCTTAAAACTTTATACTTAGCCGTCAAACACCCTGTAGGGGAGTGGAGGTGAGCGGGTACTCTCAGGTATGCGACGCTGGGATATTGGCCTGCACCTCAAGTCATCATACACGTCCTTGTCCGTATGGAGTCAACCAGGGGTTGATCGTACTCCCTGGGCAATGCTAGTGGTCAATGGGCGTCGCATTATCTACCATTCTACCCCAGGCCACTAGTAGCTGAGTATGAGGGCGGCATCCGGCGCGGGCGACGCTCCTAACGGTGATGTGGCACTCCCAACCCGCCGGATGTTATTAAATACATGTAAGTCTACATATTTAAGTATCTATTATACAAAATATAAAAGTCCTCCCATACCAATCTAAGGTGTTCATCGTGCTGAGAGATGCATGGCTGGTGGTGAGACCAGTCGCGAACGGTGGCCTCAGGTATTGGGCAACTACCTGTTGAATCTTTGCCTTATCTGCGCAAGCGGGGCTCTGCGCGGATGGACCTAGTACATCCCTAGCTACTCGTGGGAACTGTATGGAGAATAAAGCAAAAAAAATCAATAAAAAAACAAAACAAACAAACACACAAACTTCTTCCTCCTTAGATGAGACGGCGAAAGCTGAAGCACTAAGGAGGGAGAAGAGCACAGAAGGGGGACCGGCCAAAGAGGAAACGTTGAAGCTGGGGCAGCCATCGGAAGCAGGGGTACCAACCGGAACCCCAGCCAAGATGGCTAAACCGGAGACGATGAGGCCTCCAGTAGCCGGAACCTCAAAACAAACAACGGCGGTGAAGAGCGGGACGACAACAGTCGAACCCTCTAAGCAGCCCATAGATCCCGGCTGGGAGATCAGGTGCAAACCCAAGGGGATGCCTGCCCAGACCGACACAAACGCACTCCAGCGGAGGAAACTCTCGCAGAGGAAGAGGCAGCGGCTTCAAAAGCGAAGAGAAGCGGAAAGTCGTGCCTCTGAAAACCTACAGGTGACTGACGCTGGGAGAGACGGGGAAGCGTCAACACTTGCAGAACAGAGCCAGGCGAAAAAACCAGAGGGGATAGCCAAGAGGGCACGCCTGGATGAAACCATATCCCCCCGAGGCGAGCATAAGAGGCGATGCACTGACGGGGACCGGCCAAAACCATCCACCTACGCAGCGGCGGCGGCGTCAGACCTGACGGTTGCGATCACAAACGTGCGCACGGGCAGGCTGACAAAGCAGGACGCTGAGGAGGTGGAAAAGAAGATCGGGGACGCTATTTTCCAAGCGGCCCTGGACACCGATCTGGACGCGGTAACGGAGGCCCCAGCGTTTGCAGGTAAGCCAAGCCTGGTGGACGGGTACCTGAAACTGTGGTGCCAGGACACGAACACCAAGGCTTGGCTGATGAAGTGGCTGGAGACTGCTGCCCTGGCGAACGGAGACCATCTTATCGGAAGGAGGGAGGATGAGATGGTCCGGAGCGTGAGGTGCGGCATTCTGATACCGTCGCTAGAAACGGATCTCACCAAGGTCGGCCGGGTCCTCAACTTCCAGAACCCGTGGGCCATGGTGAGGAAATGGACGCTGCAACATGCGATACCCCTCAAGAAAAAAGGGAATACCTTACTCTTGGTGGGAATACCTGAAGACATCGTGCCTACCATGATGGAAAAGGGAAGAAGGTTGAACTACATGTGTGGGACAATCTACATCCGTTTCCATCATGCCGGAGGACGCTTCAGGGATTCCCCGCCTGAGAAACAGACCAAGGAGGAGACCACCACGGCAGGAGGGGAGGAAAAAGCGCCAACCATCGCACCCAAGGCAAGCACCCCCTCTGCAATGGAAACAGAGGAAGCGCGGAACTCGGACGAAGAGGAAGGCATACTGCTGGAATCCGACGACGAGGACGGCCTTCCGAAAGGAATTAGTCTCCTGGACCTAAAGGGGAAGGCGGGGGGAACACCCTCTGATGGCGCCTTCCCAATGTAAAATACTACAGGTTAACCTCCAGCACAGCGAATCTGCAACGGCTCAACTTCGAAAATGGCTGGAGGTTAACCAACCATCGATAGCCCTGATCCAGGAGCCGTGGATCAGAAACACACGCATAAACGGCCTTTGTAACACCGGAGGTAATATTTTCTATAATACACATTGTAAACCTAGAACATGCATATATATATCCCGAAACATTATGGCACAACCACTAACTCAATTCTGTTCCAGAGACGTGTGTGCCATAAAATTTCTTAGAACACAAAACTCAAAGCTGCCGGAGATAGTACTGGCGACCGCGTACATGGCGGCAGAGGATGATCCACCTCCAGCGGAGCTGAACGACCTCATACGCTACTGTGAACATGAAAGGCTCGAGCTGGTCATATCCGCTGACTGCAACGGCCACCACAACCTATGGGGAATGGAAACAAACAACAAAAGAGGTAACGAACTAGTGGAATACCTAATGACTACTAACCTAGATATATTAAACACAGGATCTAAACCAACTTTTGTCACTCGTAGATGTAACACTATAATTGACATTACTCTAAGCACAGGTCTGGCTGCGCAACATATATCCAACTGGCACGTGTCGGAAGAGTTATCCTGCTCCGACCACAGATGGATACGGTACGACCTAACTGCTGACACCCACACAATAACGCCAAGAAGAAACCCAAGACGCACGGATATACCGGCGTATAGGGAACTTGTCGAAGGTAAACTAAAAAATACACAAACTTACAGACCTAACAATACAAGGGAGTTGGAGAAACAGGTAAACTCACTTACTACAAACATAACTGACAGCTTTGAAAACACATGTCCACTATCGACACCACCGGCTAGGAAAAACAACAACGGCTGGTGGGGACCGGAGTTGGAACGATTGAGAACAAAAATGAGACGACTCTTGAACAGAGCAATGAACACAAGATCTGACGATGATTGGGACGCTTACAAGACGGCCAAATCAGACTTCAAAAAAAGACTAAGATACAGAAAATCCCTCTCATGGCGGAAATTCTGTGACAACATATCCACGACAACGCATGCAAACAGAACAAGGAAGATCCTCGCAGATCCTGCGGAGACTGGACAACACCACTACCACCACTCCAGCTGAAACGGAACGGCTAATGGTGGAAATACACTTCCCGGGATGTAGAGTAGTAAACAAACAAGACCAAGACGAACAAACAACAGAATACTACCCAACTGAGACTGAGTGGGAGACAGCGGAACGCATTAGTAAGGGTCACGGTTCATACAAAGTTAAGAAAAATTGTGCGCTGCGAGTTACAGTTTTGTAATTTTAACCAGAGCTAGGGGGTCTCAAAATAGTTGTTTTTAGATGTGGAGGGAAAACCAATTCCCCCCCTGAGCGCGGGGGGAGGGGGGTGAATGTGCATGCGGAAGGGTTACGATAATTTTTTTTTTACTAATTAATAAGGCCTACTATGCGTTGTTTGGTATCATTTTCGTGTAAAACAGACATGGACAATTCATTTTTTATTATAAACATGACCAATTTCATATAAAAAAGTAGATTTTTTGGAGTAAAAGTAAAGAAGTTACAGTTTTTATTTTAATTTAAGCGTCATATAAGTATTAAAATACAAACTAATCAAATTAAAAAAAATACTGTAAGATAGCATATTTATTGCAGTTTTTAAAAATATACACATTTTGTGGTCTTCCATACAAAATCACACTGGAAAACAAAAATTGCACCTGTCACGTACCTCAAACAAAAACCTCCGCGTAACCTCCTCCTACCTCAAAAAAGAGACTTTTGTGCCGGCAACTGCTCGTAGATTATATACGTACATATTCTTGTACTTATGTACCTACATATTATTGTTCATATTACAATTGTAAATATTTATTGATACGAAAGTAAATTGAATATTTTCTGATCTTCTTTTTTTAAATAACCCAAGATTATTAAGAATTTTATTTGTTCAAATTCTATTTTTAGATTTTATCTATTATTGTATACCGCCACCGCGTGTACTCGTATATTATATATCTGGTCTATCTGAATACTTACGATATATAGTATCTGATCATATGAATCGTAATGGGTAATCAGTTTTACAAGTGTTATTTAGGAAACGATTTCATTACCAAAGACGATAAAGGTAATTTTCACTAACCGGGACTAAACAACTAACCCAGTTCACTCACGTTAAAAGTTTATTTCATATGGAATTTGACAATCAATTGTTAAACGTTTACTTCATATCATCATCATTACCATATCAGCCGAAAGACGTCCACTGCTGAACATATGCCTCCCCCAAAGATTGCCACAATGACCGGTCCTGCGCCATTCGCATCCAGCAAACTCCTGCGGCCTTCACTGTCCACCTTGTAGGGGGCCTACCCACGCTGCGCCTTCCACCTGCGAGGCCACCACTTGAGAACCTTTCCGCCGCATCTGCCATCGGTTCTACGTGCAATGTGGCCAATGTGCCCCGCCCACTGCCACTTTAGTCATTTGGAGAGCTATGGAGCTATACTTTGGTTCTGCTGCGGATCGTCTCATTTCTAATGCGACCTCGCAGAGAGACTCCCACCATAGCCCTCTCTATTTGCCCTGTGGGTGACTTTGAGCTTTCTTATGAGACCCATTGTAAGCGACCACGTTTCAGTACCGTATGTCATCACTCTTTTAAGTTTTTGATCAGTGTGTGTTGCCACACTGATCAAATATTTACATTCGTCTTCAAGCACTACGGAATATTTGACGAAAAGATGTGTCGTAGCTTCCCAAATGCTGCCCAACCGAGTCGGATTCGATGATTGACCTCTTACTCAAAGTTGGACCAACCTAACTGGGTAGTTTGTCCTAGGTATATTACCTACGAGTATAGTCGTCTACACCTTCAAGTTTAGTCTCTGATTGTAACGGGAGTTTTCGTCTTATCCATGTTCATCCTAAGACCAACTCGGTCGGTGGCGCTACTGAGGTCAGCATCGTACTGAAATATTCCAAGGTCTCAGCCAAGACCACCATATCATCAGCGAATCGAAGGGGAGTGAGGTACTCGCCATTTATGTTGATACCCAACCTTCTCCAGTTCAGTCTTAAATATATCTTCCAGTGCAGCGGTAAACAATTTAGGGGAGATGATACCTACTCGCCTGACTCCCCGCTGCAGTATAATACGCTTCAAACTCTGGTCTTGGAGTCGGATTGACATCGTGGCGCTTTCGTACAAACACCTCAACATTTCGACATAGCGGTAGTCTACTTGGCACCGTTGGAGAGACTGTAGTACTGCCCAGAGTTTCGATCAAATCGAAGGCCTTGGGGGTTACCATGACGTACTAATGCGATTCAGTTTAGGTTCAGGGAAAGGGACAGTGATATACGACTCGTATAGCCTTGTCGCTTTCTCTCGACCTAAATTGAACCGCATTAGTACGTCATGGTAACCCCCCTTATCGTAGTCCACAAACGTTAAACAGAGAGGCAGGGGCAGGTGACAGGTTATATTCCTCGGTCTTCTGTATAACATTTACGAAACGCCTATTCGGAAACCGGCTTGTTCGAGAGGCTGGAAGTCATCAAGCCTGCGTGCAAGACGATTCGAAAACATCTAATAGGTAAATATGGCTCGGAAGTGAGATGGATTGGTAGTTCTTCAATAAGGCGTTGTCACCTTTTTTCAAGAACAGTACCACTACTCTTCTGCTCCATGCCTAAGGCGTTCTCCCTTCCGGAGTAGAACAACTTCTGAAGGGCCGTAAGGATTGGTTTACCACCTGCCTTCAGAAGCTCATCTGTAATTCCGTCTTCCCCAGACGCCCTGTTATTTTTGAGCTGTTTAAGAGCCATTCTAATATCACATAGGCTGATGTACGAGATATCCTTTGTATAGTGCCCGGTCAGTCACTTACTTCATAAGAAATTTATCAATTATCAAAATCCGTGTAAAATAAACCTTTAACCCGGGTTGCTTGGTTAACCCAGGTTGTGGCAATTTGCCCTAACAGACATTACCTATGGAGCATTTTGTTTACGCGAAATTGCTAAATTCCCGCAGTAGAAATGTACTGTCAACAATAAGTCAAAGCTACGTCCCTTTTTTGTTCGAGGTACGCGACAGGTGCAATTTTTTTTACGACTTATTTTTGCATGGAAAGTTTCAACAAGTATATATTTTTAAAACTACAATAAATATGCTATCTTTCAGTATTTTTTTTAATTTCATATGTTTATTTGGTAATACTTATATAACGCTTCAATCAAAATAAAAACGGTGATTATTTTACATTTATACCGATAATTCTTTTTTTATATATGAAACTACTCATGTTTATTATCAAAAATGAATTCCTCGTGTCTGTTTTACACGAAAATGATACCAAACAATACATAGTAGGCCTAAATATTAGGCGAAAAAATATTAAACATAACCCTTCCGTTTGCACATTCACCCCCCACCCCCCTCATTCAGGGGGGGAACTGGTTTTCCCTCCACATCTAAAAATTGTTATTTTTATACCCTCTAGCTCTGGTAAAAAATACAAAACTGTAACTCACAGCGCACAATTTTTTCCATTTGGACCCCTACTACATAACAGAAATTAACAAAACAATATGGGCTGTGAATAGTTTTGAAAGCTATAAGTCGCCAGGCACAGACGGAATCTTCCCAGCACTACTAAAATGGGGAGGCCTAAAACTAATGGAACAGGTATCAAATATACTCTGCAGTTGCATAGCATTGAGATACATACCACACAAATGGAGGGAAGTAAAAGTTATCTTCCTACCAAAACCCGGCAAGACTGACTATTCGGACCCCAAGTCATTCAGGCCAATAAGCCTCACATCCTTCTTATTAAAAACTCTAGAAAGATTGTGCGACAGAGAACTGAAGGATACGGCTCTTAAGAACATAACAATACATCCAAACCAACACGCCTATAGTCAAGGCAAATCAACAGACTCAGCCCTTCATGCTGTAGTGAGCAATATAGAAAACGCACTGGAGAGGAAAAACTCTTGCCTCGGCACCTTTATCGATATAGAAGGGGCCTTTGACAAAACCAACTTTAGCAGCATTCAGTTAGCGCTACAAAGACACGGAACAAACCACCTTATAACAGAATGGATCATGAACATGCTCAAACAGAGAGTAGTAATACTGTCTGACAACAAAGAACACCAGGCACTCGTTATGAGAGGATGCCCCCAGGGAGGAGTACTATCACCACTACTCTGGAACCTGGTAGTGAACGATCTAGTAAAGGAACTAAATAACAGACATTTTATGACTATAGCATACGCTGATGACCTAGTGATATTAGTCAGCGGCTTGATAATAAGCACATTATGTGACCTGACACAATCTGCACTAAGGATAGTGGAGAAATGGTGCAGGGAGAATGACCTATCGGTAAACCCAAAAAAGACAGATGCAATGCTCTTCACACATAGAAGAAAGTTGGGTAGCTACGAAATGCCAACTCTCTTCGGAACGAAACTAACGCTTTCAAAGGAAGTTAAATACCTAGGAATAACCCTGGATGACAAACTCAACTGGGGCAAACATTTGGACAATAAACTGAACAGAGCTACAGTAACCTTTTGGCAATGCCGAAGGATGGTGGGCAAGAGATGGGGCCTAGCACCTCACATAATACTGTGGCTATACAAAATGGTCATATTGCCGATGATCAGCTATGGCTCGGTTGTGTGGTGGCCTCGCACACAGCAAACCACCACAATAAATAAACTAAGCAAGATACAAAGACTAGCATGTGTGGCAACCACAGGCTGCATGAGAACCACTCCAACTGCAGCACTGGAAATAATGCTAGGACTGCTACCGTTACATATGCACATACAGAAAGAAGCGGCCGCCACAGCGCTTCGGCTTAAAAACCTGAACTTATGGTCAAACCTCAGCTCGGCACACAAAAAGATCTATGACAAGATGATCTCTAGTATGCCGATACTTGAGGCACCTATTGACAAAGTACCAAAGACGATGATCTTCTGGAAAGATTATGCCATATCGTTAACAGAGGATCAGAAGGAAGGACTGAATCAAACACACCTAAGAATATTTACAGATGGCTCTAAAACAAATGAAGGTACCGGATGTGGAGTCTTCTCAGAAGACCTTAACATGCACATTTCGAGACCTCTAGGAGAACATAGCACAGTGTTCCAGACGGAATGTGTAGGAATAATAGAAGCCTGCAAGGCACTGAGGAGACGAAAAACCAAAAATGAAAATATACTAATACTGTCAGACAGTAAATCAGTGCTGCAAGCGCTACAAAGTAACAAATTCACCTCAGAACTTATATTAGAATGTCACAGCTGCCTCATGGAGGAAAGCAAAGAAGGGAACAAAGTGACTATACAATGGATAAAAGGACACAGTGGCTCAAGAGGAAACGATGCGGCGGATGAACTGGCGAGAAAAGGATCAGAGACACCGTCGTACGGACCGGAACCCATCATACCACTACCTTTATCATACATACGAAACCAACTCGGTCTATATCACCGACATCTCCACAATAAATGCTGGAACGATCTGGTTTCCTGCAGACAGACCAAAGAAGTACTACCCGAATTGAACTGTAAACTCACTAAAACCCTACTACGAACGCCCAGACACAAACTGAGGAAAATAGTAGGATTGATCACGGGACACAACACATTAAACAAACATCTGCACAATATGGGCAAAACAGATAGCCCTATGTGCAGGGCCTGCATGGAAGAGGAGGAAACAGCAAAACACATTCTTCTAAATTGTAAACAGGTAGAGGTATACAGGAGTAGGCACTTGGGGACTCCACATACACTAAAGGAGGCATTTAGCAACCTGAAACATACACTGAGTTTCGTGGAGGAGCTTGGATGGTTGGAATAGGGCTACCTCGCTATCACGCAAAAAAGGCACGATGGTTGTCGAGTTGCGGAAAAAGCCCAGGATAACTAACTAACTAACTAACAAACACCCTGTAGTTTCCGAGTGAATCGGCTATGACAAACGGACAAGACGAATCTATCTCTAGGGGTTCCGTTTTTGACATTTTGGCTACAGAACTCTGAAAACTAATGTGTACAGTACAATAGGGTGCTTCTTATTTTTACAATTTTGTAGGATGTTCGAACCAATAAAGGAGCTCTTTGCTCTCCAGATTGCAATTTTCTATGGGGCACCCTCTCATTTTGTTATTTGATAATTAAACCATATTATTTTGTTTTTTTTTTTTTCAATTATTTTAAACAAAAATTAGGGGTCGCTACCGAAGTAATAAAAAAACGACTAATGATTTTGCCTTTTTTGAACTTCGTACTTCGGTAGCGATCCCTAATTTTTGTTTGAAATAATTCAAATAATTGAAAAAAAAAATAGAAAAAATATAGACAAAAATAAGAAGCACCCTAGTGTACAACGATAATCTTATTAAAAAAAATCGGACATGTAATTATTTTATTATTGTCTACCGAAGTTTCGGTTTCAGCAGGTTTCGGTAATCTTGTTTCGGTGTCGGTCGGATCCTAATTGTTATACCTTTATATAATGCTTGAAGACGTCAGCAGCCCTTCGTATCGGAGTCACATTATACACGATGAGTTTGCAATACGCCGCCAGGAAATTACGCCGTTTGTGCAACTCTTCGATTCGTCTCTCATCTTGACCATCTGCAATACGAATGAGTTTAGGATATGCAGACGATTCCATACGAGGATTACACTCGACGTGGGCAAAGCGATAATGTTTAAAGCCGTAGGTTGTAGTAGAAGCTTTTAGAAGAAATTAGTTTGGAGAATACTGAAAGGAAACTTGAAAGTGCAATTTTCATAAAAAGTCAAATCTACCAAAAACAAACAAAAAGTAACTTTTTATGAAAAGAACACTCGAGTAATAGTAGTACCAAAACCTGATATTATGAATGAAAAATAAGTTCTTCTGCGGCTTGCGATCCCCAGGCGTTACAAATCTGCGTCATATTGTAGATCTTACGAGTGTAAACCTCTAGTCTAAAGAAAAGAAAAAAATGTTAAAAGAAAGGTGATAATCGAAAACCATCGACTAACTAGAACACCACCAATGAAGTGACTCGCTCGGCGCATACAACTACGTTAGTCATGCATTGCTAGAGCTCTCGGTTAATAAATGGAAGAGTAACCGTATATTGAGATACTGAGTTCATGTTCGTTAATACTATTTTCAACTACCTGAAACGGACCGAGAGCCCTAAGCGTTACTACGAGCGCGCTTCAATAACTTCTTGTTAAACTCAGCAAAGCTGGAGTGTGACCCGAACAAACGTCCGAGATGTATCAAGTTAGAGCCATGACAATGACGCAACTAAAACGACACGCACAAAACATGCTCAAATAAACTGTTAAACGCGCCGAGACCGCTCGCGTGGCGCGCGGTCTCGGGCGAGAAGCGGGCGCGACAATTTTCCCTTAGTAATGTCATGTCACCACACCGTCCGCTCCGGAGACAAAAATATGCATTATTGACACCGACCCGGGCCAACTACCGACCGACCTAGCTCTGCGAACGCGTTTGAACAACGAGTCTGGAAGCGAAGGGGTGCTCGCGGGGCATTACTAAGGTAAAACGCCGTCGGTGATGTTCCGTGCTTACCGCAGTGGCGCGCGAAGTCCGAGACACGACAGGACGCGACATGCAATCAAACACGCTCCGTTACGCGCCGCTCCGACCGCTCTAGCGCCCGCCCTAACTCCTAAACCGAGTATGTAAACCCAATCCCCAGGTATGTAAATACAAAACCAACGACCAAGCGAACACCGCTTCGTTCCAATGAAGCTCGTCTGCTCGTAATTACCCCCTTATTCATAAACGTTTGTTGACTTAACAAGCCGCTAATAATTGTTTGTCTCTTTTGCTCTTATGGACACATTGGTAAGACCGAAAGGGACAAACAATTATTAGCGGCTTGTTAAGTTAGCAGGCGTTTATGAATAAGGGGGTTAGTCAATATCAAAAGCGGTTCCTTGCCACCATGGATGAAAACCACGCGAACTTTTGATGTTGACTGAAAGAGCTTCCTCAAAATATTCACGTGCAAAAACGCTTCACACGGGTATTTGTCGAGCTCAACCAAAACCGATAAGTAGCTTTAACACTATCATTTTGGAAGATATTGTCTAACACATTTGATTGTTTTTTCCTTTGAAACAAAAGGCGCTAGAGTAGTCGGCCGGTAGCTGCGGCTGCGTCCATGTCCACAGTCGCTTATACACTTTTCTAACGAAAATAATGCATATTTTTTCTCCTCAACTCTTGTTAATTATACCGCAGCGAAACACTGAAATATACCACCATCATTTGCAATTAATATATTTAAGCAAATGATAGCGCTAGTACACAAAATCCTTTGCCGTCGTAAACTCAAGAGACAGACAGTTTTGTACAAGAATCAGAAACCAGTGCAGTTATCCCGGTCTAGTACAGTTGGCAACAGATACATCGTGAAAAGCTGGGCTATATATATACAAGCTCTAATTGGCGGTAAGGAAAAGGAAAAATGTAAATCGTTCCCGAATATTAGCTGCCAATTGTACCTATAACATTTTCCAAACCTAAGGCTTACTTTTATAAAGATTCGATACCGATATAATTTTTACCCTAATTTGAGATATGTGAAAGAAAAACGGCCTGTAAAAAAATGGTAAAGAATACAGGAATCTTTATAAAATTAAACCTTATAAAACTCAACCACTTTGCCACCGTTGTTCCCTTGCTAACGTAGTGCATATTTATGTTTTCCAGACATCTTCACTTATTATAATTTCCCTTGAAAAAACATTTGTTAATTATCCTCAAAATTGACACACATTTTGTTAAGATTTGCTCAAAGAAACCAAAAACGTGGCTGCCAACTAAATTTGGCTTTTTTCATCAATGATTGCAGACTAAAGGCTGAATGTTTTGTTAATAATGCATGACGCATTTACATTACTTGTTCGCAAGCAGGCATAAAACAAAGACGTGAGTATGTGAATATCCCAATAAAATTAATCGTTCTCAATAACGCATAGGGAAAATTCCCGCTTGAATATTCCCTGTACGAAATTGACCAAATTCTCGAGAAAGTACAGTCGCCAGACATATGGGAGCGGCCAGAGTGCTCCCAAAACATCTGAACACGCATTAGAGTGCATCTTTCAGTTATTTTTTAGCGCCGTACCCACTCCTAATAACAACACAAAACAATTATGTTTGCTGTAAAAATTGTTATATAAAATTTCCGATATACAGAAACATGCCTTATAGAGGCAAGCGAACGAAGTAATGTAACCCTGAATATGTACAATTATGAAAAAAATGTGTACCTTATCGTCGATGGCCCTTATGTCGTTATCAACGATTCGCAAATACAAATGCGCGTGACCCGTGCCATCGACAATAAGGTTCCTTTTGGTTAGGGTGTCCCTTATTTTGCGAATTTTAGAAATTAATAGCGCTTATCCCTAAATCGGTTTCTTTTACCTTAAAAATACTCTGAAAATAAATTTCAATTCATCACTGCCTTATACACATTATTTCATAAAAAGAAGTTGATAAGAACAGAAAAACAATATATTATAAACTTACTGCATGACTAAATTTTTTCATAGTAATTTGTATGGGAATTTCAGCTGAAAGTCTGCATGGCTTCCTGTACAGGAATGAGCTGAACTTTTTTTCAGAGTATTTTGAGGTTAAAGAAGCCGATTTAGGGGGTAAGCTTTATTAATTTCCAAAATTGTAAAATAAGGGACACCCTACTTTTGGTAGAAAACGTCACATTTAAATATATCTCAACCCAAAAAATAAATCTAGCCATTTATTGTAAGCAGATAACATGTGACACGAATATTACCGTAATTGTGTTGTACGAAGACGAACTCTTGTATGAAGTCGTTGAGAAGGTCGCATAGCTCCGGGTCGGGTTCCAGTACTAGCGGCCGCAGTGCCGGGGACCCGCGGGAACCGAGTTGCTCCGCGAAGAATATCAGCAGGTCGCATAGTGATGTATACGCCTAGAGAACGGGTAATAATGTTGTAGTTTCTATGTGGAGTAGCAGAACTTTAACCCTTGGTATCACCCCCACTTGGTATCACATATTTTGTTTCTAAAATGAGTTATATAAAATAGTACATTACCTACGACACAAGTGCGGAAAACATGAAATTCGAAACGAGTGGCGATGTTTTAAAACACGACCGGAGGGAGAATTTTAAATCGACATGAGTTACGAATTTCCTTTTGGCACGTGTCTCGTAAGACGTTTTTTAGTACAGCTGGCCCTCTGAAGTTTTGGACCTGACTAAAATGAGCCACTTCTCGCACTAGAGCCTAAATAAAATAAGTAAAAAAAGTTTTAAGTTAAACGGTTTTTATTGCACCAAAAACTAGAAAAAAAAATTTGTTACTACTAACCGTAGATGCTACTTTCTGTAGATTACTCACGTGATACTATTATCACTGTAGTCTTCCCAAGTCGGAGGCTGAATGCCACGTTTAGCCTCTATGTCAGTGGATTAAGCGTTACCTAATCGGAAACTTTTACCAAATGCATGCATACCAAATAATACAATTATGCATGCTAAGTAGCGTTTATACTCTCGCGCTTTTATCACGAATCACGACACATATCTATGTAAACGTAATGGACATTATTTTATACGTAACGGGAGGCGAATCCCTGCTGTTTAGATTATTTTAGAAATCCGACAATAAAAAAATGTTATTAAATATCTCGATCGACAAATGAAAACCAAAGGCTGGGCGTGGTTAATGTAAGCTTGAATGCCCGAAGTGTCTCAAATGGACGTGCTACTCATACAATAAGTACCTTAGATAACAGAGAAGGAACTCATAAGGAATATATCAATCAATTTGGTTTATTGAGAAAATCAAGTTTAAAATTTTACATTGTACACATTATACAAGTCAAATTTAGAAACCATAAAATATAAACTCATTCTCTCAGTCGACCAACCGGAGGTCTGACGGAAATCCATGCAATCTATCAACCAGAGGGCCATATGGGGCTACCAGTGAACGTCTTTCGGCTGATATGATGATGATGATAATAATTAAATCCGTATGTTTCTACCAAATATCTAAAGCAGTACTTCAAAATCTACATATCGCTATACCTAGCGGTTGTGGCAGGCAGTAACACTGGAGTATCAGATTTGAGGAGTTGGACGTTAGTTTTAAATGCGCATGTTTCTACTTCATATCTAAAAAACTTTTTTAAATCAAGATATCGATTAAAGATAATCCTTGCGGTTATTGTAGGCCAGTACTGCAGCATCAGGAGTGAGGAGTTGGAAGTCAAGATCAGGCTATTAGTATTTGATTATGCCAAACATGCTATACCTTCATATTCACGTGCCCTAACACTCACGGTTAAGGTAAGTAGTACGTTTGCAGCATCAGGCTTTGAGGATACAAGGATACAAATATTATAATATTGCATTGTCATGGGGACTTGATAAGAGTTTCGAATTTTATTGATTTCTGTGTAGTAGAAGTGGTCGAAAAATCGATCACAAGATTTGAAGCATCGACGACAGTTGATACGCGGTGAAGTTAATAAAAACCGTTTAAAAAGGCACCATCTGTACAAAAAAATAAGTTTTAAGACATAATATTATAAAATGACGTGACATTTCTATTACTCCCTAGGGAATTTCACTTTTCTGTTACTCCCACTACGCACGCAAGCAATGGCGCGCTTAGACAGCAAGTGGGATGAAAATATTGTAGTTTCTATGTGGAGTAGGAGAACTTTAACCCTTAGGTGCAATGGTATCACGTATTTTATTTCTAAAATGAGTTATATAAAAAAATCAATATCAATTAGAAGCGGAAAAAAAGTGGAAGGATGAAACCGCTTATAGACAAGCTAAAATAATTCTAAGTGGTGGAGACCAAGAGCCTTACAAAGCTGGAGAAAACTAACTTGAGGATGTTAGAATTATTACGGGACACAACACCTTCAACATGCATCTTAAGGTGATGGGAATAAGCGACGAAGCAGCCTGTCCGCATTGCGGAAGAGTACGCAGCGGGGAGATATGACGTGTTTGGAGTAGAAGAGGCAGTGGACTATGTATACCAGTAACTGACATACCTCCTCCCTTAGCTGCGGCTCGACGCCCCTTGCCACGATGTGTTTGCACAGGTTGGTGTAGCTGTGCAGCCGCTCGCGGAGCGACCATAGCACGGAGTAGAAGGCAGCGGACTACGTATACCAGTAACTGACATACCTCCTCCCTTAGCTGCGGCTCGACGCCCCTTGCCACGATGTGTTTGCACAGGTTGGTGTAGCTGTGCAGCCGCTCGCGGAGCGACCATAGCACGGAGTAGAAGGCAGCGGACTACGTATACCAGTAACTAACATACCTCCTCCAGCTCGTGGAGCGACCATAGCACGGAGTAGAAGAGACAGCGGACTACGTATACCAGTAACTAACATACCTCCTCTAGCTCGTGGAGCGACCATAGCACGGAGTAGAAGGCAGCGGACTACGTATACCAGTAACTAACATACCTCCTCTAGCTCGTGGAGCGACCATAGCACGGAGTAGAAGGCAGCGGACTACGTATACCAGTAACCTAACATACCTCCTCCAGCTCGTGGAGCGACCATAGCACGGAGTAGAAGGCAGCGGACTACGTATACCAGTAACTAACATACCTCCTCCCTTAGCTGCGGCTCGACGCCCCTTGCCACGATGTGTTTGCACAGGTTGGTGTAGCTGTGCAGCCGCTCGCGGAGCGACCATAGCACGGAGTAGAAGGCAGCGGACTACGTACACCAGTAACTAACATACCTCCTCCCTTAGCTGCGGCTCGACGCCCCTTGCCACGATGTGTTTGCACAGGTTGGTGTAGCTGTGCAGCCGCTCGCGGAGCGACCATAGCACGGAGTAGAAGGCAGCGGACTACGTATACCAGTAACTGACATACCTCCTCCCTTAGCTGCGGCTCGACGCCCCTTGCCACGATGTGTTTGCACAGGTTGGTGTAGCTGTGCAGCCGCTCGCGGAGCGACCATAGCACGGAGTAGAAGGCAGCGGACTACGTACACCAGTAACTGACATACCTCCTCCCTTAGCTGCGGCTCGACGCCCCTTGCCACGATGTGTTTGCACAGGTTGGTGTAGCTGTGCAGCCGCTCGCGGAGCGACCATAGCACGGAGTAGAAGGCAGCGGACTACGTACACCAGTAACTGACATACCTCCTCCCTTAGCTGCGGCTCGACGCCCCTTGCCACGATGTGTTTGCACAGGTTGGTGTAGCTGTGCAGCCGCTCGCGGAGCGACCATAGCACGGAGTAGAAGGCAGCGGACTACGTACACCAGTAACTGACATACCTCCTCCCTTAGCTGCGGCTCGACGCCCCTTGCCACGATGTGTTTGCACAGGTTGGTGTAGCTGTGCAGCCGCTCGCGGAGCGCGGACACTCCCGCCTCGACGCTGAGGCCGCCCGCGCCCGCGCTCGCTCCGCGCTGTTCCAGCTCGTGGAGCGACCATAGCACGGAGTAGAAGAGGCAGCGGACTACGTATACCAGCGCCTGGGAAACGGAATTTATCTAGCGTGACATTAAATAATAAATGGACGCACAGAGCCAAACAAAAAAATCACTAAAAGTCATTTCTATCATGTTTCAGTTGAAGCTAATAACGCTCACTTACAATAAACTATAATAAAAAAAACTCAAAGAATAAAAAACTTTGTGAAGTGAGCAATAAGTGTCAAATTTGCTGGCGGACTACGTATACCAGCGCCTGGGAAACGGAATTTATATAGCGTGGTCAATGACATTAAATAATAAATGGACGCACAGAGCCAAACAAAAAAATCAAGAAAATCACTAAAAGTCATTTCTATCATGTTTCAGTTGAAGCTAATAACGCTCACTTACAAAACTCAAAGAATAAAAAACTTTGTGAAGTGAGCAATAAGTGTCCAATTTGCGAACAACACCGCAAAATAGTAGAAACTTTTTATGTTTAAGGAATAATGATGCTATACCGTAAGGTGACCAAATGTCAACTGTCAGAACTGAATAGCGGAGCAAAAGGACCGCAATATTTACTTCTGCAGCCCATTTTTTGGGGCCATTTTTTTGAGCTGTTTGGGGATCCACTTATATATTCTAAATCAATGAGCGTGGTGTTTATTTTCACTGGATGTGATTAAAACAGGATCTAAGTCTAAGGTCTGAGCAGACGCTGAAACAGGTCCATGTTAAACAAATGTAAAAGAATACGCGTGGCCTGAATACGCGCTGTTCAAATCCCTTGGACGCTCGACGCGCCGCTACACACCCCGCCGGACGCTCGCTAGTCGGGCCTTACACTAACAATAAGGGCCGATTCAGACCGGAATGGCAGCGGCCGGCATAGGCGACTGGCGGGTGTGAGTGATGGCGGAACAGGATGCTTAGCCAAGTTGCCAATCGCTAGCGCTTAGTCGTCAATCGTAAACGAAAGGCAGCTACCTATCTTTGTTGCACTAATATGAAAGAGTAACAGAGAGGGAAAACTACGATACGCTACTAAGCGTTAGCGATTGGCAACTTGGCTAAGCATCCAGTTGTGCGATGGCGCAGGCAACCGACGCCGCCCGTCCGCGCGGCCGTCAGCGGCACCGCGCGACCTTTTCGAGTATTTCAAACTACACTGATAGTTTTTAATATGTAGATTAAGTCTAAAATTATTCCACAATGAGAGGGATCGTCGCGTCGCTGCCGGCTGCTGTCATTCCGGTCTGAATCGGCCCCAAGTCGTTTGCGGAGGGAAATTTCAGTTAATGAATATTAAGCGACCTAGTTTGGTTTTATTATGTAAGGTTGAACGCCCTACCGATTGCAAGCGGTAACAAACGTAAGTTCTAAACACGATCCATTAGTTACATAACTAACATGCATTTGTTATTAAATAGAATCAGACGAAACAAAAATAAACACTCCCCGAGGTTAAGCAACAAAATAAACCGTGGTTTATAGAAACTTGATTCAAAATTATAGTGCCAAATTTAAAACCCAAAAATTATTTCAAATGAGTGGTTAACTGATAATTGTATTTGATGGAAACATATCCAATATATGAGTACTTGTATTTACTTAAATTGTCTATGTTTATGCCACAGCTGTTGGATCTCCTAATAAAATAAAATAAAACATAAATGACTCAACAAACCTGCGCCGGCATCTCATTCGGTTTAAGGCACTTAGGCAGGTCCTCGAACAGCGAGTCCCAAATGTTGGTGCTGTTCAGGTCGTGACACATGTACATGATGGACACCTTCCGTAGAGAGTTGACCACGTTGAATGTTTCATCGGCGTCTGGTTCCTCGCCCTAGAAATAATTACATGTTAGTAGGAATAGCCCTCATCCTGCCTATCATAATTAAGCTGTTGAAATTTAAACTAAAGGAATTTAAAAATAAAGTTGCCTTTCATTATCATCATCAGCCAATTGACGTCCACCGCTGGACATAGGCCTCTCCCAGAGAGTTCCACAAAGATCGGTCGTGAGCTGTCCGCATCCATTGGACACCCGCAACCTCTACCAGGTCGTCGCTCCATCTTGTGGGGGGCCTTCCCACGCTGCGCCGTCCAGTGCGTGGTCGCCACTCGAGAACACGCCGACCCCACCGGTCATCGGTCCTCCGGGCAAGTTGCCTTTACTTGTTTTCAGTGGCGTGCACAGGGTTTTTGGTCAGGGTAGGCAAATTTTTTTTCTCAAACTTGCTATAACGGAATGTTGATGTTACTTACTTTAAATTAAACCAGGAAATACTATGTACCCGGTGTCAATTGCTAAGATGATATGTAAAGAGATTTCATGTATTTATTTCACACCTAGGACTGCAAACAAACCGTGTTTTGTTTTGAAACGTCAAATTGTGACACTATGTCTTGACATTCAGCCACAGAAAAAAAAAATAACCTAAGAACTAATGTCTATACCACCAGGTAAAAGAATACCTCAAACAGATTTAAAAAAAAGGCGCGAATGTTTTTTTTTTAATGTACGATACTGTACTATTGGTTTATTTCATGTTTATTTACAAATGAAATAGTATGGTTTGGCGAAATCAGTTCGTTTTATTTCACGGCAAGTTTGAGAAAAGCACTATACAAATCTCGGCGAGAAACAGGGTTACAGGCCGCGTATTCCTATCTGGCCTCAGTTCCTTCGGCCAGATATATCTACTTGGCCTGTAACCCTTCGTTTCCCGTCCTCTATAGTAATGTACTATTACCTGCGGAACAAATTATTTTGAACATCACATTGTCAACTCGCGGATTATGTATGTACACAGACTTTTTCTATAACATGCGACACAACCTAAGTCTTATTTATTTTATTTATCTCGACCGTAAGTCTCGATGTAACATAAGCCACCAGCGATCTGAAAAGCATTGGGTAATGCTTGGTAATGCTTTTCAGATTGGCGAGTACGGCTACGGATACGGACAAACTAACAACAACTTTTGAAATAATTACAATACAACTGTTGCATACACGTACCTTTACAAACTTCTTTTGTTTTATTTTTTAAAATCTGCTAAATCAACACGTAAACGAGACACAACACAGTCACAGCTACAATCATCATTCACAATTAGAACTCATATCATAATTCAGTCACGCACGGCCACATCTAACACAATTACACTAAAAATTAAATCGAAAACGTAACAAAATCGCTCCATATCGAACTATACATAATAACAATAAAAGAGTTTTGATATTTTCAAAAATTATCTGCTTCTAACCTTCAAAAGTGTATTGCATTGCAAATTTCAACAAAAATGACTGTTTGTATTTGTAATTTGTAAACAAATAAACCGGACATATTGTAACGCCTCTCGCTTCAAGTAAAAACCATACCAAAGGAGACCTTTTTAATTTGGCCACAACTTTGCGCGACCAGTAGACCTACCGCGAACGATTGACGTGTTGCTTCTCTGTCGCACTTACGTTCGAATGTACAAGTGCGAGAGTGAGACAAAACTTCATTCGTGGTAGGCCCTCAACTATGGCGACTCCATAAGTTGAGATACCAATATCGGCTCTCTCTCGCACCTATGGCATAGGCGCCGCTTATTTTCGTTCTTGTGTGCGTCATTTTCTATCTATGTGTGAACTGGGCAAAAATATGTATATAGTTCACGGACATGCTTACACAAACGCACGGTGTGAGTATGTGTGTTTTTGCAGGCTGTAATAGCAGTTGCCTTATCCCAGGTGGCGCTCTCCGCGTTCTGGCGCAGCCGCGCGCGAATTCCGCCTATGCAATCGTATGCGAGCAGAGTCGCGCGGAAATTTAAATCGCCGCGAGCTCCGTTAATACTAAAGGGATAAGTGGATTTCTTTCAGAAAACATTACACATTATTATAATGGAGACGAATAAGTGTATGTATATTCTATTCTGCTAGGGTAGGCAGTGCCTATTTGCCTATATGGAGTGCACGCCACTGCTTGTTTTATATTTGGGTCAAAATTATTTTCGTTGTCTTAATTTGTGTCCCTGAAAACCGTGACGCAGTGGTGATTTTTGTATGATATGATATGATGTTTTGTTTTCAATTCCTGATTAAAATCTAGCGTGAAAAAGAAATACAAGTGCACCGGATTGTTTTTTTAAATACTGAGTCGAGATAGCAACTAAAAGTGTGACAAAGTGGTATGAAAGAAGACAACGAAAAGAATTTTGACCCATTTTACATAAAACAAAAGAATGTTGAATATCAACGTAAACAGGCATTCATTCATTTCATTGGTAATTTGGTAAATCTAATATGTGCTTTAGGAATTACAGTGGTATTACACTTGAGACCAAAAAGGCTACTCATTCAATAAAAAAAGTTGTCGAATTCTGCAAATCTATACACGCGGTTTCTAGGCCTCAGTTGGAGCGCTCAATGTCGCTAAGACGGGTGAGTTTTTTTATACAAGGTGCCCGTGAGGAAAGGGAAAAATTTTAACAGCATATTCCTGAGACTAAAAGAAGCAAAAAATGTTAAGTGAGTTTTGGTCAAATCTGCAAAAAAAAAATTTTTATGTTTTGAATGCCTCAATACACAAAAAAAGGATTTTATTAATGAAATTATCGCAAAAAATGCACTTTTAAAGTTTTTTTTTTATTTGCTAGGTAATTAAAGATTTTGTTTGTTCATTTGATGTCTGTCAATTAAGTGTGACAGGACTAAGACAACATGGTAACAAAATCGTTTCCTAAAATGCGTTTATCATAGCGTACCGGGCTAAAACGGTTTTAGGAAAAAATATAATTTTCTCTTAAAATAGACTCAATCCAGAAAACTTCATATGACATTTTTAACTTCAAATTTGGTCAGAAATCCGCTGTTGATTTTTTCCCCTTCCTCATGGGCACCGTGTATATACGTGGTCTGTCAAAAATGTAATACTGTAAAATATACCCAGAAAACAAAATTCATTTATTAATTCAGCATGATTTCGGGTCGTCTCCACAGTTGATGTGATTTTAAAGCTGCACCTTGTGAAAAATTTATTCTGAAACTAACTCAAACCATCCTGCAACGAGAGTCAACGTCCTTTTATCCATTAACGTACTTGATCACGATCACGTCTATGTCATACTCGAGGTTACTGAGCCAGGTCACAATTTATTCTAGAGCTTCCTGTGAAGAAATAACTCTAAACTCACCCCTTGCTGCAAGGAGCGGTACTCGTCGATGGCCTCCTTGTACCTATTGACACACATGTCGGTGATAGTCACGTCGGCCTCGCACAGGTACTCCAGCGTGCGGCCCGCGGTCTCCAGCACTTCGGCCTCGGTTACTGAGACAGGTTACTAGGGATTATCCATTAATTACGTCACACCAATTTTATGATTTTTGACCCCTCCCTCCCCCCTTGTCACACTTCGTCACAATTAACTACATCCTCCCCTCTTAGTGTGACGTCACATGTAGATTTTTAGTTTAAGAAGGTAAAAATTACACCACTTTGAAAGTAACTTTTTATTAGGATTTGCATAAAAGGGTTTGTCAAATTAACGAAGAAAAAATTTACTTATTCTTCCTCCGTCCCTTGATGTCCATGTATTAATGTATGTGAGGATTGTGACGTCACAAACATAAAACTCTTCCCTCCCCCCTGTCACGATATGTCACATTTTGTGGACCCCCTCCCTCCCCCTTGAGGTGTGACGTAATTAATGGATCATCCCCTATTCTAGAGCTTCCTGTGAAGAGATAACTCTAAAAACTCACCCCTTGCTGCAAGGAGCGGTACTCGTCGATGGCCTCCTTGTACCTATTGACACACATGTCGGTGATAGTCACGTCGGCCTCGCACAGGTACTCCAGCGTGCGGCCCGCGGTCTCCAGCACTTCGGCCTCGGTTACTGAGCCAGACTATTCTAGAGCTTCCTGTGAAGAAATAACTCTAACTCACCCCTTGCTGCAAGGAGCGGTACTCGTCGATGGCCTCCTTGTACCTATTGACACACATGTCGGTGATAGTGGCGCCGTCGGCCTCGCACAGGTACTCCACTTCGGCCTCGGTTACTGAGCCAGGTTACAATCTATTCTAGGGTATTTCTCAGAGCTTAAATGGACATCTCATTCATCTGGTCACGTTTTTTTGGAAGTGGCTACATCTTTTGGTATCATTTTCGGTCGTCAGATACAGCACCCATTTCTCTATAAGACAACCAAAGCCAACCTCAAATCATTCATTGATTATTTCTGTAAAAACCCGAATAAAACGGAAAAAAACGAAATTTTCATACATTCCCGAAAAAAACATGTTGTTTTTTTCCGACATTTTCAACGCTACTCCAGCGTGCGGCCCGCGGTCTCCAGCACTTCGGCCTCGATTACTGAGTCAGGTTACTATTCTAGAGCTTCCTGTGAAGAGATAACTCTAAACTCACCCCTTGCTGCAAGGAGCGGTACTCGTCGATGGCCTCCTTGTACCTATTGACACACATGTCGGTGATAGTGGCGTCGGCCTCGCACAGGTACTCCAGCGTGCGGCCCGCGGTCTCCAGCACTTCGGCCTTGGTTACTGAGCCAGACTATTCTAGAGCTTCCTGTGAAGAGATAACTCTATAAACTCACCCCTTGCTGCAAGGAGCGGTACTCGTCGATGGCCTCCTTGTACCTATTGACACACATGTCGGTGATAGTGGCGTCGGCCTCGCACAGGTACTCCACTTCGGCCTCGGTTACTGAGCCAGGTTACAATCTATTCTAGGGTATTTCTCAGAGCTTAAATGGACATCTCATTCATCTGGTCACGTTTTTTTGGAAGTGGCTACATCTTTTGGTATCATTTTCGGTCGTCAGATACAGCACCCATTTCTCTATAAAACAACCAAAGCCAACCTCAAATCATTCAGCCACTTCCAAAAAACGTGACCAGATGAATGAGATGTCCATTTACACTCTGAGAAATGCCCTCTAGAGCTTCCTGTGAAGAAATAACTCTAAAAACTCACCCCTTGCTGCAAGGAGCGGTACTCGTCGATGGCCTCCTTGTACCTATTGACACACATGTCGGTGATAGTGGCGTCGGCCTCGCACAGGTACTCCAGCGTGCGGCCCGCGGTCTCCAGCACTTCGGCCTCGGTTACTATTCTAGAGCTTCCTGTGAAGAAATAACTCTAAACTCACCCCTTGCTGCAAGGAGCGGTACTCGTCGATGGCCTCCTTGTACCTATTGACACACATGTCGGTGATAGTGGCGCCGTCGGCCTCGCACAGGTACTCCACTTCGGCCTCGGTTACTGAGCCAGGTTACAATCTATTCTAGGGTATTTCTCAGAGCTTAAATGGACATCTCATTCATCTGGTCACGTTTTTTTGGAAGTGGCTACATCTTTTGGTATCATTTTCGGTCGTCAGATACAGCACCCATTTCTCTATAAGACAACCAAAGCCAACCTCAAATCATTCAGCCACTTCCAAAAAACGTGACCAGATGAATGAGATGTCCATTTACACTCTGAGAAATGCCCTCTAGAGCTTCCTGTGAAGAAATAACTCTATAAACTCACCCCTTGCTGCAAGGAGCGGTACTCGTCGATGGCCTCCTTGTACCTATTGACACACATGTCGGTGATAGTCGCGTCGGCCTCGCACAGGTACTCCAGCGTGCGGCCCGCGGTCTCCAGCACTTCGGCCTCGGTTACTGAGCCAGGTTACAGGGATTATCCATTAATTACGTCACACCAATTTTATGATTTTTGACCCCTCCCTCCCCCCTTGTCACACTTCGTCACAATTAACCCTCTAATGCATACGAAGCCAAATATGGTTTCATTGGTTTTGGACTCTATTGACTGCTGTTAGGGTTCAAATTTGAAATGCATTTTTGCCTGTCTTATGCATTAGAGGGTTAACTACATCCTCCCCTCTTAGTGTGACGTCACATGTAGATTTTTAGTTTAAGAAGGTAAAAATTACACCACTTTGAAAGTAACTTTTTATTAGGATTTGCATAAAAGGGTTTGTCAAATTAACGAAGAAAAAATTTACTTATTCTTCCTCCGTCCCTTGATGTCCATGTATTAATGTATGTGAGGATTGTGACGTCACAAACATAAAACTCTTCCCTCCCCCCTGTCACGATATGTCACATTTTGTGGACCCCCTCCCTCCCCCTTGAGGTGTGACGTAATTAATGGATCATCCCCTATTCTAGAGCTTCCTGTGAAGAGATAACTCTAAAAACTCACCCCTTGCTGCAAGGAGCGGTACTCGTCGATGGCCTCCTTGTACCTATTGACACACATGTCGGTGATAGTCACGTCGGCCTCGCACAGGTACTCCAGCGTGCGGCCCGCGGTCTCCAGCACTTCGGCCTCGGTTACTGAGCCAGACTATTCTAGAGCTTCCTGTGAAGAAATAACTCTAACTCACCCCTTGCTGCAAGGAGCGGTACTCGTCGATGGCCTCCTTGTACCTATTGACACACATGTCGGTGATAGTCACGTCGGCCTCGCACAGGTACTCCAGCGTGCGGCCCGCGGTCTCCAGCACTTCGGCCTCGGTTACTGAGCCAGACTATTCTAGAGCTTCCTGTGAAGAGATAACTCTAAAACTCACCCCTTGCTGCAAGGAGCGGTACTCGTCGATGGCCTCCTTGTACCTATTGACACACATGTCGGTGATAGTCACGTCGGCCTCGCACAGGTACTCCAGCGTGCGGCCCGCGGTCTCCAGCACTTCGGCCTCGGTTACTGAGCCAGACTATTCTAGAGCTTCCTGTGAAGAGATAACTCTAAAACTCACCCCTTGCTGCAAGGAGCGGTACTCGTCGATGGCCTCCTTGTACCTATTGACACACATGTCGGTGATAGTCACGTCGGCCTCGCACAGGTACTCCACTTCGGCCTCGGTTAGTGAGCCAGGTTACTATTCTAGAGCTTCCTGTGAAGAAATAACTCTAAACTCACCCCTTGCTGCAAGGAGCGGTACTCGTCGATGGCCTCCTTGTACCTATTGACACACATGTCGGTGATAGTGGCGCGCGCCACCGCGCACTGGCGGGCGGCGGCGCCGGCGGCCTCGCACAGGTACTCCAGCGTGCGGCCCGCGGTCTCCAGCACTTCGGCCTCGGTTTGGGCGCCCACTATGTCGCGGAGGCGGGTTAGGAGTTGGGCTAGGGCGGCTTCCTGCGGATTATGAGGGTCGTTTAGTTTATAGATCAGCAGAGGATATTTTACATTATGATATGGCAACGTATCTTAAATCCGACGCAGTGTGTAATGTAAGTGACCAATTTCTAGCATGTATATTTATTAATTTTGCAGATTTTATTGTTATTATACCTAGATATTAAAATGATAGTTATGTAGATACAATGTAACACTTAAACTTTGATCATAAGTAAATAAACAGACAATAAAATGGTTACTTTCATTACAGTTACATGGACTTACCCAGATTACTTAAAGATACTACATATCATCATCATCATCATCATGTCAGCCGAAAGATTTCCACTGCTGAACATAGACCTCCCCCAAAGATTGCCACAAAGATACTATCACTGTGCTCAATTTTAGAAGTTGCGGGCAAGGAAAGCAAACAGTTAAAAGAAATATTCAATATCTTATCTTATTATTTTATTGTCTTCGTGGTTTTGGTATGAGTTCATTAAATAATACATAGATTTAGCAGTTTTCAATGACGTTAGATTGGAAATTAAACACATTTTGAATACAAGGATAAGCACATTGTTTGAAAGTATAATTGGTCTGTCGATATCTACCAAACGACAACTAAACGATGAATAAGATAACACAGGGCAGGAGAATGTATCTAATAAGGAGTTTATTTCGAATGCCTCAATAATGGCTTACCTGTCGCGCCGTGCTATACAGCGACCTCTCAAAATGCATCGGTATAGCCACTAAATTAGCCAATTTCTCCGCATCTGCCCCAAACTTGTCCAGCAAAGCAGGTAAAACCGCGATAGTGTTGTGTGAGGCGTGCCTAATGTAATGATGAACTTAGCTTACCTTATCTATCTACTCTTGCAGAATGTGTCTCATAAGAAGTTTATTTCGTAAACTAAATAAAATAGGCTTACCTGTCGCGCCGTGGAATACAGCGACCTCTCAAAATGCACCGGTATAACCACTGAATTAGCTAATTTCTCCGCATCTGCCCCAAACTTGTCCAGCAAAGCAGGTAAAACCGCAATAGTGTTGTGAGGCGTGCCTAATGTAATGATGAACTACTTAGCTTACCTTATCTATCTACTCTTGCAGAATGTGTATCATAAGAATTTTATTTCGTAAACTAAATAAAATAGTTTAGCGATTCGGAGAGCTATTTCGGTTACTTTGGTTCTGCTGCGGATGGTCTCATTTTTAATCCGATCACGCAGAGAGACTCCTAGCATAGCCCTCTCCATTGCCCTTTGGGTGACTTTGAGCCTTCTTATGAGGCCCATTGTAAGCGGCCACGTTTCAGTACCGTATGTCATCACTGGCAACACACACTGATTAAAGACTTTCGTCTTCAAACACTGCGGAATATTGAATAATAAGAATTTTATTTCGTAAACTAAATAAAATAGGCTTACCTGTCGCGCCGTGGAATACAGCGACCTCTCAAAATGCATCGGTATAGCCACTAAATTAGCCAATTTCTCCGCATCTGCCCCAAACTTGTCCAGCAAAGCAGGTAGAACCGCGATAATGTTGTGTGAGGCGTGCCTAATGTAATGATGAACTTAGCTTACCTTATCTATCTACTCTTGCAGAATGTGTCTCATAAGAATTTTATTTCGTAAAGTAAATAAAATAGGCTTACCTGTCGCGCCGTGGAATACAGCGACCTCTCAAAATGCATCGGTATAGCCACTAAATTAGCCAATTTCTCCGCATCTGCCCCAAACTTGTCCAGCAAAGCAGGTAGAACCGCGATAAAGTGTTGTGTTAGGCGCGCGCGGTCATCAGCGACGGCTTTAGCCTGTTCTTTGCTGGGCGCGGCCTGGTGCTTGCGCGCGGCTCCCCGGCCCACGGGTGGTTCGCCTGTGAGAAAAGATAGAGTTAAACAGATTTCTTATTGAAATTATATTGGGTCGTTACTCATTACCTATGAAATTAGCGTTTTTGGTAGTAAACTTTAGTTGGTCCCTAATTTTATTATCTAAAGAGTAACTTCGTTTTTTTTATTTTCAACAGTGCACTGTGTAATAAAAGTATTTTCACACTAATAATTGTTTTTGTCTTCTTCATAATATCCAACAATAAGCTTTGAAAACAACTCTTGCCACATGCTACCGGTTCATATGTTTCAAATAGATATAAATATATGGTAGTAGTTGTTGTATGAAAGGTATGAACCTTGTTTTATGAAATAGAAATATACAAAACACGCCTCATATTAGTGTCAGTAGAGTCTAATATTAGTGGCAAAATTTGGTTTATTTTGATTTTGATATCAACAAATTATACACAAAATTTATGGTATGCAAAATAGACTTCACAAAATTCTCCATACACACATTTATTTATTTTATTAGGATGACAAAATAACGCCTATAAAGTAGAAAAGCTGTTTGATTCGATAGCTTAATTGAATCTACCTCTCAATTAGAAAACCAAATAAAAGTAATAGCCAAGGTTTCTATGCATTTACGACAATGTATGTACATGTTAAGTAAAGGTTAAAATTCGCGAATGGAACCCTTTCCTTGGCAATTAATCTTATAACGCATTTATTTTTAATTTTTTGTATTTTTAAGACAGTATTTTTCGCTCTACACAAAGCCGAAAAGGCTTGAAACCGCGATTTTTTTTGCCAAGAAAAAGGTTAAGACATAATACGCGAGTTTAACCGTTTAATTATATTTATAGTTATGTCTCACGAAAGTTTAAATTCAACACAATACTAACCCGAAGCAGCCTGTCGCACACAGCACACCATCAGCTCGATAAGCGAAGACTCCTGCCGGTTATCGAGCGCCTCCTCTCCCGGACCGGGCTCCTCTAGCAGTAAGTCCGTCATGCACTCCCAGTCCTTCATCATTGGGTTGGACTCGAACAGAGTCCACCAGGTAACACAATACTAACCCGAAGCAGCCTGTCGCACACAGCACACCATCAGCTCGATAAGCGAACACTCCTTCATCATTGGGTTGGACTCGATCCGAGTCCACCAGGTAACACAATACTAACCCGAAGCAGCCTGTCGCACACAGCACACCATCAGCTCGATAAGCGAAGACTCCTTCATCATTGGGTTGGACTCGATCAGAGTCCACCAGGTAACACAATACTAACCCGAAGCAGCTTGTCGCACACAGCACACCATCAGCTCGATAAGCGAAGACTCCTGCCGGTTATCGAGCGCCTCCTCTCCCGGACCGGGCTCCTCTAGCAGTAAGTCCGTCATGCACTCCCAGTCCTTCATCATTGGGTTGGACTCGATCAAAGAGTCCACTAGGTATGCGCCGTGTTCGTGTAGCTAAAACAAAAATATACGTCGTATAAGTAAATATATGTCGCTTGTATATCGTCGGTTGACAATCAAAACTCACTTAGTAACAAATACCTACTTGAAATGGAGATCGTATCTCAGTTCTGATTCAATACTGACATAAGAGGTTGCTAAGAGTAGTGACAGTTTTTATAGTGAGTTTTGCTTGTCAACCGACGATATAAAACGTCATCATCATCATCATCATCATCATATCAGCTGAAAGACGTCCACTGCTGAACATAGGCCTCTCCCAAAGATTGCCACAATGACCGGTCCTGCGCCACCCGCATCCAGCGGACTCCTGCGACCTTCACCAGGTCATCAGTCCACCTTGTGGGGGGCCTACCCACGCTACGCCTTCCGGTACGTGGCCGCCACTCAAGAACCTTCCCGCCCCAACGGCCATCGGTTCTACGCGCAATGTGCCCCGCCCACTGCCACTTCAGTTTAGCGATTCGGAGAGCTATTTCGGTTACTTTGGTTCTGCTGCGGATGGTCTCATTTTTAATCCGATCACGCAGAGAGACTCCTAGCATAGCCCTCTCCATTGCCCTTTGGGTGACTTTGAGCCTTCTTATGAGGCCCATTGTAAGCGGCTACGTTATAAAACGTAGGTAAAAAAAATAGTACAATACGACACCAGTGCGCAAAACATGAAATTCGAAATGAGTGGCGATGTTTTAAAACTCGACCGAAAGGAGTGTTTTAAATCGACACGAGTTACGAATTTATTTTTTGCACGTGTCTCGTACGACGTTTTTTAGTACAGATGGCCATCTGAAGTTTTAGACCTGACGTACAAATGAGCCACTTCTCGCCACCATCGTACTAAAAAAGATATTTTAAATCCATTTCCCAGGCATAATAAAACAAAGGATAACTATGTTTTGTGAAAGACATAGGGTGGGTTGCACCAAATTGGCTCCCAAAAGTAAATTGTTCGCTGTATGGGACGCTTCATAGCAATCTGCTGGGCAATGTTGATCGGCCTGTAATGGTCGGTGCAACCGGCCCTTAATGATAAGATTAAGTGGCGGGTGGCTTGGAAAAGCCGCACGTTGATGAACTGCCGGCGCCACTAGTTATGTTAAGTTAAGGAGGGTTGGCCGTGTGGTGACGGCAGTAAGAATACATTTGTCACCACCCCAACTCCTCCTTCGGGTGTCGTAAGAATCGACTAAAGGACTGAAGTGTAACTGACCATTATTTGATAAAATATTGATGATGGGCAGCAGCGTCATCATAGTGGACACATTACTGCGATCGCCAATCCGCTTGCCCAGCGTGGCGATTATGGGCTTTTGCCTCCTAATGCGTTTATACGCATAGTTAATAGGAGAGGCCTACGTCCAGTAGTGGACTATCATGGGCTGATGATGATGAAGGAGGGACGCTCGACCGGACTCGAGCGGGCTGTCGAGCACCCACTGTGCTCATTCAGCCCATTTCCCTTTGTTGAAGCTGCAGGTTAATGTTTCGGTAGCGTTCTCCCAATACTTCCTTCTAGCATTCCTTTCTTGCAGAACCGCAGGACGTCTCTGAGGTCGACCTCCGAGTTCCTTCTCCAGCCTATCCCTGCTAAACACGTCATATCCAGCCGTTGCATACATGATGCATTCTACAAGGACATGCTGGCTGGTTTCGTCTCTTTCGCAATATGGATAGGCTTCGTCGCTTATTCCCATCACCTTAAGATGCCTGTTGAGGGTGTTAGTTATAGCCCGTAATAAAGAAGGGCTCTTTGCCTATCTTCTCGGACGCTGTGGTTGATATTTATATCAATTTCTCCATAATTATGGACTTTTATGTAAACTTCGGGATTTAAGTAGTGTTTCTTCTTATTTTACCATTTTGGGTCATTTAGTTTCCCAATGGGTCTTAACTAAATTACACTAGCGACACTAAAATAAACTGTGAATCTCGTGTCTACAATTTTTATTAACTATTTCAAGAATAACATTATTGAAATCGTCTCAGAAATTCGCACTTTTTGGGCGTGAACTTTTGCATTAAGCATTATCTGAAGTTATTTTGATTTTGACGACTTTTCAGCGAATACATTTGGAAATTGGATTGTTAAACATAAAACAGAAGAATGAATTCACAGTCCCATGGCTGTTAGAACTACATGGGACTGTTACGTAAAAGTAGAGACTGATTTTACGATGTCTACTTTATTTCGTGAACAAGCTTTACTAGCCACTAGTTACCTCGGACTCTATGAAGAATTGCACCAGATCCCGTATGAGCGGAGTGTTGGGCAGGCGTTCTTTCCCGCGGCGGGACCGTGGCGGGGTGGCAGGTGGTGGTTCAGCTCTGTATAGACGAACGTTCAGGAACTGCCGCAAGATGCCTGTTGAGGTTGTTATATCTCGTAATACTAGCCACTAGTTACCTCGGACTCTATGAAGAATTGCACCAGATCCCGTATGAGCGGAGTGTTGGGCAGGCGTTCTTTCCCGCGGCGGGACCGTGGCGAGGTGGCAGGTGATGGTTCAGCTCTGAATAGACGAACGTTTAGAAACTGCCGCAAGATGCCTGTTGAGGGTGTTATATCCCGTAATACTAGCCACTAGTTACCTCGGACTCTATGAAGAATTGCACCAGATCCCGTATGAGCGGAGTGTTGGGCAGACGTTCTTTCCCGCGGCGGGACCGTGGCGGGGTGGCAGGTGGTGGTTCAGCTCTGAATAGACGAACGTTCAGGAACTGCCGCAAGATGCCTGTTGAGGGTGTTATATCTCTTAACACTAGCCACTAGTTACCTCGGACTCTATGAAGAATTGCACCAGATCCCGTATGAGCGGAGTGTTGGGCAGGCGTTCTTTCCCGCGGCGGGACCGTGGCGGAGTGGCAGGTGGTGGTTCAGCTCTGAATAGACGAACGTTGCGGAACAGCCGCAAGATGACTGTTGAGGGTGTCATGTCTCGTAATACTAGCCACTAGTTACCTCTGACTCTATGAAGAATTGCACCAGATCCCGTATGAGCGGAGTGTTGGGCAGGCGTTCTTTCCCGCGGCGGGACCGTGGCGGGGTGGCAGGTGGTGGTTCAGCTCTGAATAGACGAACGTTCAGGAATTCGCCGGCCGCTGCGGCCACCGCTCGGTTGGATGAGTACACCAATTCGTACACGTTCTCGCAATCTTTGTCGGTTAGGACGTCTGGGTGCATCCTGGAAATACATACGACGCTATACGGAGGTAGGATAGAAGACACAAAGCGCTTTGGAGATGGCAGATCGCGATGCCTTGAATTTAAAAGATGGGGAATATTCGACGAGTACACCAGTTCATATACGTTCTCGCAATCCTGTTAGTTTAGTACGTAGACCCTGTATCCTGTAGAGTTACAATAGTATTTACCGTTTGTCGTGGTTGCCAGAAGTATGCAAGTACAAAAGTGACACGAAAACGTTAAACGGTAAAAGCGTTTAGCGGTAAAATACCCGTTTTAGAATAGGTGATTCGAAAAAAAACCATGGAAAATGAAACTGCTTACGCCAAGAGAAGCGATTTTCAATTTCCAACCCGTATAATTACAACATAAATAGATAAATATAGATAGCTAAAAATAGATACATAGAATGGAACTTTTCGAAAAGGACGGATCAAATAGTTATTTATGTGGCTGGCGCATAATAAGAGGCATTAAACACGAGTGTGGTTTTATGAAACGAGCCGTAGGCGAGTTTCATAATAAGATCACACGAGTATTTAATGCCTAATTATGTACAGTCACATACATAACTTTATCTACATCCATATCATGTTTCCTACAATATGTACAGTCAACAACCCACCTGTGAATACAGGCAAAGTGCCAAAAATATGTAAACAGAACTTTATTGCCTGGACATAAAGGTGTGTATACATATTTCTGGCATTTTGTATTCGCAGCTGTGTTGTCGACTGTACATATATCTTTTCATACTGTTTTCGAGACTTCTCTGGCAGCAAATTGTCGCTTACGGCCGTTGCGGCATCCCGAATGTCAGGAGGAGTCTCGCCCATTTCGATATCGTCCTCCTCCTGGTCGCTACTCATTTTTTTATTTATTTAAATTGGTAGATCTTTCACAATTAATATTTAACAGCAAACAACAACGCCAAACAAAAATCACAAAAATAACAAATTAGCTGACATTTGCATTTAGTTTTTTTTTTCATAGACAATCTTGATTCGATTTCGGATCCTAAATCGATTGTAGTATTTGAAATTTATAAAAAATGTATAGATTATGAATTTAAAATTACAAATCGACTGAGTCGATAATCGCAAAGAAATATGAGAATTGCTATTTAGTTGGATGTTCCAAACTTGAACGTAATTAAATAGCCGATATCCGATACTTTAATATAAATATTACATAGTTACCACAGATACATCAATCTTAATGTAGCTCATTAGTTCGTCGCTTACAAACATATTGTAGGAAACTTATGATATGGAGGTAGATAATACTACATTAGGTACGATACAAGTCCGAAAAAAAAATAATATGAAACAAAAACTCAACCGTATTTTAAACCCATACTTTCCTTTTCGCTCGTGTATCGTACGACGTCTTTCAGTAGTTACAGATTGATACAATAGTGTATAAAAAATCACCATCTGCATAGAAAAATTCCTTTTTTTTCACATGGCTTTCACTCCTTGCCAATAGTAGCAAAGTGGATTTTGCCAATGTCAAGTTGTAGACTTTTGGAGAATTTTTGAGAATGTTCGGTAGAAAAAATTGCTTTATAATTTATACTAACTTGAGGATAGCAATGACGAGTCTCACGGCATGCACGGCCACGTCAGTTTCTTTGTCGAGTGACATTGCGACGATGCGGTCTTTGAACTTGCTCGTGAACAGTTCTAACTTCCCTTTAAGTTCTTCACACTCGTAGAGAGGCTGGAGGGCTTGCAGGCAGCGGAGTCGGACTTCACCAACCTACCCATAATGATATCATTACCATTTGTATAATTCAATGGGTGCAAATGGTAGTGTATTATGAGATCATTGTCATAGACACGCATGCTTTTGAACAAAACGAATCCATTTTTCCTCTAAATCCATGATGCATATCTATTAGGGTGGTCCTTATTTTTGCAATTTTGTAGGATGTTCGAACCAATAAAGGAGCTCTTTGCTCTCCCGATTGCAATTTTCTATGGGTCTCTTATTTTGTTATTTGATAAGTAAACCATATTTGTTTCTTTTTCCAATTATAATAAACAAAAATTAGGGGTCGCTACCGAAGTAATAAAAAAACGACTAATCATTTTGCCTTTCTTGAACTTCGTACTTCGGTAGAGACCCCTAATTTTTGTTTATAATAATTGAAAAAAAAACAAATATGGTTTTCCCCTCACTAGCTCGTAAAGTGCTCGTTTATCCTTTAATACGAACGTGTAAAAACGCATATTATTCACTTGTGTGGCAAAGTAATGATCTTGGTTTTGGAATAAAACGTAAAATGCTCATGGAAATTGTTCCATATTAATGATAATTCAAATAATTTGTTTGAGAATTTAGTGTAAAATACAAACCTTTATATAATATGATGATTTTAACATATAAATCCTAAAATTCCATAAGTAACAATTGTTTTAGTGAATGATGATAAGATGACTAGATGCAATCACAAAACGCAGAAAATGTCAACGTCAACATTGTCAAAGAATATTATAAGAATATTACCGACTCGAACACGCATAAAAATAGTAAACTAAACAACTTTCAGGGTGTTCTGTTATAATTTTGTAAAAATATGAATGAGAATGATTTAATAATGCATTGGCGTTGGTGTGCAACTACAGGAATGTGTTAAAATCGTGCTGCGTTTACTTTTTCGTGGTAAGTTTACTGCGACAAAATCTTGCATTAAATACATGATGCATTTGGAAAATTATTATCACTAACCCGATGATGATTGTAATGTGAACAAATAATTACCTTTTTTGAGTTTCCTCGCTATAGTGAGGGGAAAAGTTTTGTGTTACACACGGGTGCAAATGTATTTTACTTCTCGTATGTTAAAACACTCGCTGCTCAGGATTCTATTTTAGAACCACTCGCTTCGCTCGTGGTTCAACTATAGAATCCTTTCGCTTGCTCGTGTTTCAATTTCATACTCGCGGGTAAAATACAACTTTGCACCCTTGTATAACAAATAACTATTACTTAACAAATTTATAACAAAATGAGAGGGTGCCCCATAAAAAGTTGCAATCGGGAGAGCAAAGAGCTCGTTTATTGGTTCGAACATCCTATAAAGTTGCAAAAATAAGAAACACCCTAATATCTATGCTGCGCGTGCACTTTCGGGACTGAGTGATAAGCGGGGTTGATCGGGCGGCAGTGGCGTAACAATAGGGTGGCAGGGCTGGCAAAATGACACGGGCCCCCGACCCAAGAGGGCCCCGGCCCAAGACTGAATCTAAATTTAAAATTAAACTGAGTACAATGTGACGATTTTTACTGATAAGGCCCCATCAAAATAATTTGCCACAGGCCCCAGATGGTATAGTTACGCCACTGCCGGCCGGCTACGATCGTACGACGGTTCTGAAAGGAAGAACCGACAAGCGAACGCGGCCGACCGTCCATCGCAGCATACTTTCGTTTACGATCACATGTCGCGGCTGACGCCCGCGGTCATGTTCTTGTGCGTAGCTTAGTAATATAAACTTGGATCAGTATTGTTTAAAGACCGTAACTCTGTTCGTTCCGATCTGTTGCCGGCCGTGGAAATAGAATAGTTAAATGGTTGAACTTTGTAATTTTTTAAATGTTATATACTCTGTTTGGTTTGGTGTTGAAAACTACGAGTAGAAAATAAGTTTTAGCAAATATATATAATATAACAAAGAAATACAGTGATTTACATTGTTTTTGATTCATTAAGTACCTAGTTTGGATTTTTATATGCATTTTTCATAAAAAGTATGTACTGCAAGATTGTTTACCTTTTTTAAAACACCAAACCAAACAGAGTATAGTAATAGGTCTATTTTTATAGAATAAAATATAAAAATTAATTTAGAGCTTTGATATTTAGGCAGTACTTTTTTTAGGTCAATAACTTTATTCCGAAAAAACATAGAAAATCATAAACTGAACTATAAATGGACAAAATTGCAATAAAACCTAAACAAAAGCATTTAGAAATCTTACATACCTTGTCATGCAAAGTCCACCCAATGTACTTGAGATAGAGATCGTCAAGGAAGTGTGCTGGAAACTTCTCCATCCAGATGCCTATCTCAGCCATTGTGATGGCTCTGATGTCTGGTAACGTGTCTCTGTGAAATAAAACAGTTTTAGAGACTGCCTCTTCACTAATTTTACTACCCAGCTCTTTGGACATGAAGAATTTATTGGGACCTTAAATCATTGAGATAGGACATGTCAATCAGCTGAAAGAATTAAGAACATATTTTTTGACAGTAGGTATGTATACACCGTGTTTTTATCGATTTCCGTTAAATTAAAGGGAAGCTTATTTAGGTCCAAAATAATCAATTTCTTCAAGAAACTAGTGTCTTAACTCTTACTATTATTAAAAAAATAAGTTGAATAACTGAACAAGTGTATCGCAACCTTTATTACATCCTAATGTTACTTATTTTGCGGTGTGCCGTCAGTCACCTGAGATCTTATTCTTAAGGTTCTCTCACACTTGCCATTACAATTATTATGTATTAAAACAAAAAAAAAAAATTTTTTTTACTAAATTAGCAAAAGCCGATATAACAGGCAACTTCTATTAATGTCCCAAGTAACCTGTCCAATTTAACGGAAATTTAAAAAAACACCTGGTGATACTGATGGCAATAAGAATGCATTTGTCACCACCCCAAATTTTCCCTTCGGTGTCGTAAGAGTCGACTAACGGATTGAAGTATCACTAGCCATTAATTTATAGAAGATTGATGGCAGCCGCCTCATCATAGTGGACACACTACTGGGATCGCCAATCTTCTTGCCCAGCGTGACATGGTGGTATTTACCTCATAACTCATAATGTGTCCATATGTATAAGTAAATAATAGGAGAAGCCAATGTCCAGCAGTGAAGTGAGATAGACTGATGATGTGATATACATACCTGTATCTATGCACGAACACAGACTTGAACATGTACGAAAGCATGTTCTTAATCTCTTCCATATTTTCTTCCAACTCCTGTCGCTTAGCCACAAGTACTTCCAACCGCTCGCTCGCTCGCTTGTCGCGTGCTTTTAGCCGCTCGGCCTCGTACTGACGGAGGCAGTTGTCACAGTTGACTGATGTGAGAAGAGCCACGTCGACTAGGGCGGTCATTAGTTTCATAACTGAAATAATGTTTAGGTTAAAGACCTGAGCTGCTACTGCAAACTTCGAAATTCGTATATTTCGAGAATCTGTCTCTGTCATTTAAGCGTCATTAGTAACGGACACAAATGTTTGAATCTTTTCGCGGTAGGGCCGCTGATGTCGTAGCTCGTCTTAACCCTTAACTTGGCAGTGTATCTTAAAAGATACTTTTTGCCCCACTTTTTGTTTTTTTTTTTTTTTAAAGAGAATTTTTTCCTCTTCACAACGGCAAGGAGGCTAAAACGAACGATTTTTTTAAATTCTGCCAAATTAAGGAAATCTTCTCCTAAAAGATGTTTATTGACTTTACAAGCAGTAAAACTACAGTTCCTACAAATAATAAAAGGATTCTTAGGGGAGTAGTATCTAATACATAATACATAATTTTCAAGAGTTAGATTATACAATCCACATTTTTATATTGCATGTATGAGTTTTTAGTAGCATTCTACTTTCTTCCTTTCCATTATGCTTAGACATATATTATAGTTTGTGTAATACAAGACAACAACAAAAAAAAGTGGAAACTTTTAGTAAAACTAACCTGCAAGTGTAGCAGTGTGCCTGAATGCTCGGACTTGTGAATCTGACAAACCGGTGAGCAGAGAGATGATGTTGTCCATGAGGTACTGATCATAGATGATGGAGTACTGGCACATTTTGACCAGGGTCTGGATGAACTCGCAGAAGTTGGCCCGGAACTTCTTCCATGTCTGCCCTGACATTATTAGAGGGTATTCTCCACTTTCCTAGATAAAAACAGTTAAATTAAGACGTTTTATTGATTATTTATTTCAGTTATTTAGTGGAATTAATTAGGATTTAGGATTGTAGCTTAACAGGTATTATTTTTGTAACAAAAAATAATATTATGAGGCTGAGAATTCCTGGTCTAGTGTGGTTTTTGTTTTGTTTGTCAGTATTATCAGATCTGTACCTCAAGATCATTTCAAAGAAGCCTATTGCATATTACTTATGGGAGGTGATTTCCAGCACTGAAGTATTTACATCTCCCTCACATAAATTTTGCAAGAAATGTTATCTCAAGGCATAGGAAAAAATTACAGCACTGGAAATAAATAGATACATAAAAGTAATATTTATAAAATAAAATAAGTAATTCAGTGATTACCTCGTCAAACTCCTGTGTCATCTTCTTGATGATGAGGGTGTGATCCATCTGGGCCATATCCGGAGTCACCTTCCCTCGACAGCCAGAAGAGTTGATGAAGAACTGCATGAGCTGCACCAATGCATGCTCCCGGTTGCTCTTGTACTGCTCTATCCACATGTCTACTACTTGCTGTATAGTTGAGGAAATATTAAAATGTTAATATCAACTTCTGAAGGTGCTAGTACATATTGAGCTAAAGTAGGCCAAGCTATGTGATGGAGTAAAATGAAAATGCCTTGAATGAAATTAACTACTCTTACAAACATCCCTTAAATAGGCCTTCATTGTGCCAATGTGTACAAATTAAATTACATGAAAAATTGCTTATTAGAAAACATATTTAGAATATCAGCTAAAGTCAAAATAAATGATAAGCTTTTGGATTATGGATTATTGTAGTAAAACCAATAAGACTTGTTAAATTTATTGCAATAATAAAAGCTAGGAATTTAGATATACTAAAAATCAGTAACAACAACTCACGTTGATAGCAGTCTTATTGAAGCGAAGTATGTTGTACAGGCTGTTCTCATCATCCCCAGGAAGTAGCATTGGTGGCGGTGAATAGGAAGGCGGAGGTGGCGCGCCCCGCCCGCGGCCGCGACCACGGCCTCCGCGCCCGCGGCGAGGCCTCAACGGAGGCGGCGGCGGCGACTCGGCCAGCCGCCCCACGTAACCCCCATCTCCACCACGCCCACGGCTTCTTGTTACACGTTTAGTAGGCGCGGGCGATGGTGATCGCATATCATCTTCCTCATGATGAGAATCCTCCTCGTCGCGCGGCGGCTCGACGGCGGTAGAGTTTGCCACCGTCCCGACGTTGAACCCCGAATAGTTCACATTAGGAGTCTCCGGCTCGTGTACAGACTGCCCGCCGTAGTCCGTCATGGGTGTAGCCGGAGTCATGGGATTTACGTACTCCGGTGGAGGGTCATCCATCCGGATACGTTTCCCGCCACGGCGATGCATGATGATGTTATGCGTTACACTTAGTCACAATAGTTTTACGCTTGGAAAACGCTACATGTTAGTCAGCAGAAAGGAACTTCTCACACTAGAAAGCAGGAATGGAGATTCTATTGATTTTTAGAAAGAAACAGTAAAGCAAACGGAGACGCTTTCACATACAACATACAAGACAAGACAAGACAGCCATAACAGAAAAACAAACTCGAGGCATAGACAATACAAACATTTGTTGCTCTTTTTTCATGAGGCAACCTTGGCAATAAGTTTAAGGCTTGGCCAAATTTGCTTTGATTTTCAAGTTCAATGACATCACTAATTTTGATATCTGGCAACACAATCCGTGAGCTGTCACATTTCCGTTCGGATCGGGTGATTTTTGGATTTAGCTGATTTTTATTGCAAATAAGCGTAAAGGAATATTAAAATGGCCAAGAAGACTTACGATTTATTGTTCAAACTGCTCCTGATCGGCGACTCCGGCGTGGGAAAAACTTGCATTTTATTTAGATTTTCAGACAACCATTTCACGACCACTTTTATTTCCACAATCGGTATGAACCATTTTTGTATCTACTAAAAATATCCAAGTGTTGTGTAAATCTTAATCGCTCAGTACACTCTTTTGGTAAACTATATATAATGATAAGAATTCTTCGTTTCTGGTTCCGTACATTAGTATTTTTGTGAATAATATGTCTTATTAGTTTCCTTGCCCGTTCTACAGGTATCGACTTCAAAATAAAGACGGTGGAGCTACGGGGCAAGAAGATAAAACTGCAGATCTGGGATACGGCGGGGCAGGAACGCTTCCACACCATCACGACATCTTATTACCGCGGTGCCATGGGCATTATGCTCGTGTACGACATCACCAATGAGAAAACATTTGATGACATTGTTAAGTGGCTCAGAAACATAGACGAGGTAAGTACAAACTGAAATGTATTTTAATTTACCTGTGAAAATCAATACAAAGAAGTTATAGCCTAATGGTGGGTACTTAATTTTAATATGTGAATACCTACCCGCCTACACCTGATAATGTGAACCAGAAATATTAGCTAAGAGTCCTTAGGAAATAATATAATATAAAACATCCTTGTCACATAGGGCCTTGCCCTAGAATACCAATATAACCAAAACAACAATGAACATGTCAGTGGAAACATTTTAAATTAAAACCATAATTTTAGTAAGATAATTTCCCCTTCAAATTGGAATATTAGATGCCACTTAACAAATCATAAACATAATTTCATTTGGAAAAAAAATCTATAACCTCCTATCAACCTATGAAAATGGTATCCTTAACAAAATAAATTCTATTCAAAATTCACTGCCAAATTTTATTGTCTGGGCGGCAGGAGGGTAATATAAAATGTGTGTCATTTTCCCAGTATCAGACAAGAATGTGGTCATGACTAAAATTACCACAAATTACTGATATTATTATGATTAAACAGAATGAGTCAGCACAATCATGACAATGATTTTCCTAGACTGTTGCATCTCAGCGACATGCCTGTGTTATCGTCACTAGTTTGCATTGATAATGTGTGGGTGCCTACTGCTGACCTTATGCAGAGATAAATATAATCTCTCAGTAAATTGTAACTAATTTTATTTGAAATACTACCTACGAAACAACATTTTTACTTATGGAGCAAAAAAGATTTGAATATGTAAAGTGTTTTTATAATTGATAAGCTTGTTCTGTCTAATTTATTTTTTTTACTCCATGCTATAAATCTTATAATAAAAGTGAAACAGTTTTTTCATTACATATGGTGCTTTTTTTGCGCGCTAGTGCGAGAAGTGGTTCATTTTATATCAGGTTGAAATCTTCGGAGTGCCATATTTACTGAAAAACTTCGTACAATACATGTGTGAAACCGAAATTTGTTAGAACTTAATTTTTTTCGTACTTGTATTGTAATGTACTATTTTGGTGACAGGGAGTGAGACTATTTTGACTAACTTTATGTAAAATAAATTTGATTGAAACATTTTGGAAGTACCATCCCCCATAATTTTCATTTTGATATGTTACATTTTATGTAGTTAGTCTCTTTCTAAATCATAGGGTTAAAGTATACTGTCTGTCTAGGGTTCTTTGAATAAAAATCTACAACTTTCAGTAACTCTACCAAGAGTGGAAAAGAGGTTTTAGGCTTGTAATATGTCAGGTAATTTTTTTATGTATTAAACTTCTCTGCAGTCTGCACATAAGTTGTATCTATCATAATAGTGATGTCAGATGGATTGGCATTATTATTTTTAGAAATGAAGAGTTTTACAGTGTCTATACATATATATGAATGTTTTCAGCATGCAAATGAGGATGTGGAGAAAATGATCCTCGGTAATAAGTGCGACATGGAGGAGAAGAGAGTCGTCAGCAAGGAGCGCGGTGAAGCGGTAAGTAGAGAGCAATATCACTAAATTCTGAAATTTGCGTGTATTACTTGCAAGCTCAGTGCTTGACAATATGCAGCGTAAGTGTAATTATTCATGTGCATAATAAAAATATTTATTTTAATATGTAATTATATATTATTAATTAATAAAAATATATATTTATACTCCATTAATGTTTGCTGATAAAAAATCCTTGGCTGCAATAACATTTTCCTGTAAACAAAGACATTGTGTAGTTCTTCTACTATAGAATTCCTATTGTACAATTATCTGAACTTTTTTTCGAACTGGAAATGGAAATAAAATAACTAAATTTATTCAAAGCTATCACATTTGTTCCGACATCAGTTCTTTTAGTTTTATTACTATTGGGAAGAATAAAAAAATAATAATATAATATTTTAGCCTATATAATGTCCCACTGCTGGGCACAGGCCTTCTCTCATATATGAGAGGGATTGGGCTATAGTCCCCACGCTGGCCCTAAGCGGTTCACAAAAAAATAAAAGAATAAAAAAACAAAATGTATAGTAATATAGGTAATAACATAATAAACGTGACGTAAATTAAGAATGGTAGTGGTTTTGAAAATAGGCTAGTTTTTTTACCTTGTCCGTATAACTGATATTTTCATTATAATCACCCTTATACGAACTAGTCTTATGTTCCAATTAGATCCTATAAGCGTGGTAGGTACTTTATTTGGAACACGTCAATCTGGCTACAAAACACTCGTGAAGCAAAGCACGCTAATAGACGAACCAAAAGTTAGATTAATTAGCGCGCACTCTACACTGTAGAGTTTTGGATGCGACCTATATTGAAATTGACGCGGCTAATTCTACTAAATCGTATCTCGAAGTTTATGTAAATGTTAACTTTATTTCATGCGGATCAAGGTTCGTTTTATAGTAAACTGATGTAATGACTGAGTCACATCGTTTGTGAAAATCACTGTGATGTAATATTTGTTAAATTCTGCTTTACTTTTGTTGTGGGATTATAGATTCAGATTTATCCGCTTATCTCTCAAAGGGCTTAAATTAGGCGATGTCGTAAATATTTATGCAATGTATACTCTAGCGTGGTAGTAGAAATTTAAAATTTTCTTTAGGCAGCCTAATCTTTGCTCATCCATTTTTTTTAATTTTCTGTTTTTTTACTACTGACAAACTGATTGGTGAGAGCATAAATACAATGTGAAATATTACACTATGTTTAATCTTGCAACAACTATATTGGCACGTGGAAGAGCACTACTATACTTACATAGTGTATGCTATAAGTGGATCGTGTTTCTAAAATAAAAAAAATGGAAATTATTCTGTTCAATTTTTAAGCAATTATCTCTCATACTCCAATGAAGGCGTAAATACAGCATATAGTTGTTTGATTTTGTCGATTTATGATATTGATTTCGGAAATTTATGGGATACCAAATAACGTAATGTCTTCTTGTTGTTAAAAGTGAAATTAAAACTATGAAAAGCAATTCCTTATCGACCATGTCTATAGGGTAAAACCAGGATAGATGCCGCAGTGGGATAGGTGCCTCATTTTCAAAAAAACCTAACTTCCCAAACTCACGGCTATGTACCTACGTGCTCTTTCAAGGACCATCCCTCAAGAACTGGCAGAAAAAAAAACTTAATGCAAAAAAACCGCACGTGTGCTAAGCTGTCAGATTAGATTTTTGATTCTGAAACCGCATTCGGATAAACGTGCGTGTGGGGCCAGGGTTAAGGATCAAGTCTGTTTTCTGTTAGCAATTGTATTGCTAGTCTTACCTCACTCCGCCCACAAGACATTTATGCGTAATAATCGTAATAAACTATAATGCCGTATGCGGGTGGTTCTGGAGGCCAAATTAATTGTGCCACTTATCGGTAAAACGGTAATAGTGCCGCGCTTTGATTGCGGCCCTTCATGACTTTAGTGATTGATTACGTAACAATTTCTACTTAGACATGATGTGACGTAAGGCCCTGACAATTTTAACTTAATCATTCGTATGTCTAAGCACTGATCAGTGCACGTGGAAACTATTAGAAAAAAAATTCGCGACAGACGACAAGGTTAAACGGGTTATTATATTATCAGTAGGAAAAAAAAATCCACTCGGTGGTCAAAAGTTAACAGCTTTTATAAATCTTTGTTACGATTTTATTGCATAGGGCTGTAGATGTATGTAGTGTTTATCCCAAAATTAGTACAGGAATTCCTTAACTTTAGGTATGTCCACTGAGCAGACGATAACCTAAATCTGACAATAACCCAAATCTGGAATTTAACAGTTGTTACTACCTACTGGGGCCCATTTCTCAAAAGCTTGTAACTTGTAATACAAGTGGAAGACTCTTTTTGACACTATTAATTTGTTAAGGACTTCCGCTTGTATTACAAGTTTCAAGCTTTCGAGAAATGGGCCCCTGGTGCCAACTTCATGGTTTTGGTTGCGCGAACGGTTAGAGGTTTGTACAGTTTCTAACAGATTTATCAGAGCGGCCACTGTGCTCAAAAATATCAGGGTGCTTAGCCAAGTTGCCAATCGCTAGCGCCTGCTAGCGCAACGTAGTTTTCCCTCTTTGTCGCACTAATATGAAGGAGTGACAGAGAGGGAAAACGACGATGCGCTAGCAAGCGCTAGCGATTGGCAACTTGGCTAAGCATACTGAACATGCACTATTAACGCCATGACAATAAAGGCTCGCTCAGATAATTGTGAGCAGTCTGCCCGCTCCGATCTATCTGATGGCGACTGAACTTCAAAAGGCAAAGAATAGAAAGCTTATCCATAAGATCGCTTGTTTGTCTATCAATCAAATATTAGGCCTGATCTAGTTAAAAATGTAGCTATCTATGATTAGTTGAGGAAATTGAATTAGGGCTTGCAATATCGGACCATTTCCAGTTCCGGAACTAATTTCCGATATTACACTTCAATTCCGGAATTCCGATACTAGTTCCGGAATTAACGAAAATTTTGTAAATCTAGGTCTTATTTCAATAAAACGTAAAATTGCTATGAGATTTGTATACAAGATACCTATGAGGAAAGGGAAACAATTTAACAGCATATTTCTGAGGCTAAAAGAAGCAAGTTTTTTTGTGTGTTTCGAATGCTGCACTACATTAAAAAGAATTTTATTAATGAAACTATCGCAAAAAATGCATTTTAAAGTTTTAGGTAATTATTGTACTCATGGGCACATTGTATTGTCCATTAATAAATTAAGGATAAGTTCTTATACAAAATGCTAAGTACTTATAGGTATGGTAATTCAAATTAGAAACATTAGTCATTTTACATATGTTACAATCTTGGCAACAATCAGTTCTTCTTCTTTGTCGTTAACACTCTTGCCAGAGTGGTCGTGGTCATCACTTCAGCTGTTGGTGGCAAGCTTTACAACACGTCGCCACTCCTCTGTGACGGTCGCCCTCCTGGTGCATTCATACAGTGATGAAGAGCCATTTACTTTACAGCCGCTTTTATCTGGTCAGTCCACCTCATAGGCGATCTTCCTCGTGGCCTGGTTCCCTCAATCTTTACCTGGACCACCTGGACCACAAGTCGCTCCTCGCAGCCACCTCTCCTCGGCGGCACACGTGACCAAAAAAAGTGAGGATACCAGACTGAACTAAAGATGATAAACGCTGTTTGATGCCTAGTTCTCGAAGTATAGACTCGTTGGTACGGAATTCAGTCCATGATACTCTGAGTATTCTTCTCCAGCACCACATCTCTAGAGCGTCTATCTTCTTCTTCTCTACTTCCCGCAGGGTCCACGTTTCTGCGGCGTACAAAAATATGGGGAATATAAGTGCCCGAACCAGCCGAATTTTTGTGGCTCTGTATATGTTACGATTCCTCCATATTTTCCTCAACTTATCCATTGCAGACCTAGAAATTGCCATACGCCTCTTCACTTCATCGATACATCCTCCGTTGTTCGTAATTAAAGCCCCCAGAGAAATAAATCACAATTAGCAATTTGAGTAATTTCTGGAGAATTGTTATTCATGCGGTCGATAATCATAATTATTCATGCGGTCGACAATCATAATTTTTGTTTTATTCCTGTTTATCTTAAGTCCGAACTCAAGGCTAACGCGCTCTATCTTGCCGAGAAGTTCTACCATGTGTAACAATCAGTTACGTACCTGTAAACTTTAATTACAGATACCTAAATGTTACTTTTTTGAAATGCTACTTGATATTAGACCAAGTGGAGACTTAAGTCAAAGTTTACAGGTACGTAACAAAAGTACGTAAAGTACGTAAAAAAAGTTTAGTAGTACGTAGATACTAAACCACGAAAACTGGCCAAGGTAAACAACGATCCTGTACCAGATTTTAATTATCAATTGGGTTGCAATTATTTACCGTTATTTTTCTTTTAGCCCTTCGATAATTATACGCATTACTATTTACATAATATGTAATTATACGCATTACTATTTACATAATATGTAAATAGTAATGCGTATAATTATTTAATTATCGAAGGGCTAAAAGAAAAATAACGGTAAATAATTACAACCCAATTGATAATTAAAATCTGGTACAGGATCGTTGTTTACCTTGGCCAGTTTTCGTGGTTTAGTAGCTAGGTACTACTAAACTTTTTTTAATTTAGTAAACACAGTTTATTTTACAGAAAATAAAACATAACACAATTTGTGGTTAGAATTACTTATCGATATATAACTATTGTGGTGGCTTTGTATCCTGTATTCTGTACCTGATTATAATAATCGTGTTGATATTTTATGTTTATCCATATAATAAAAACACTCTTTTTTAATTCCGAAATTCCGATATTAGCTGTGTCAATTCCGGAACTGTAAAAACAGCAAAATTGGTCCGAGATTCCGATATTTCGAAATTCCGGAATTCCGGAATGCAAGCCCTAAATTGAATGTTTGACGCTTTAGAGTTCCGGTTAAGTACCTTGTTCATATATGTGCTAAGAACGTCCAGTTTAAAGTGAGCCGTAAACTGCTCAACCTCTCGTATTCTACGTTACATAATTATATGAGTTTGTAAGTTTTCAAGACTAAACAATGCCTATTAATTATTGTAATGCGATGATATTTACTGCGTTCAGACATACTAATTTGACACTTGAGGGTGTACATCGTTATAACGTAATTAATAAACAGTAGCATCATTACACTGCTTGATAATAAACATTCTTATAATTGCCAGTTGCCATGCATGACAGATCAACTGTGTTAATCCATATAATTACACTTTCTCATACAATCATGTGCAAATCATATCATCATGTGAAAATGAACACGAATGAAATGGCAAAACGTCAATATGATGCTAAAGTCGAAGTCTAACCGCAATCCGAACTATTTTGTATTATCGTATAACTTGTATTTAAGTATGAGGTTGTGATCTATTTTATTTCCGTTGGTTCCTGTAGTTAATAAGAGCAATTAAAAAGCTACTTTCAGAATTCTTAATGATGTATTTTTAACCTATAGGTACTTAAGTTTATTCGATATGTACCTATTGTAAATTTTTGCATACTTAGCAGGCTACCAAGCAATGTTGGATCCTCTTTCTTTAATTTAATTTTTGGGCCATAACACAAAATTAAATAAAAATACAATTTACTCATTTTCCCCTACCCCTCTTGTCATTCTCGGTGCAAAGGTGCCCATAACGCTAGCAGCGCTGCCGCGTTGTATAACAATAGAGAGTATTTGCACCAGAAACGACTCGGAGCG